>JAOCPS010290277.1:0-13092 GCA_025505425.1 Graphium colonna | reverse complement strand
AAGAATATGGCTTTGGACTTCTCGAGGGCCACTTCTAAAAGGCTCTTCTCGAGTGCCCTGATACGGCTCATCACGTGGGCCGTGCCCGCAGTTGCAAGCACATCCGCGTCCCGGACCGTAAATCCTCGCGTTGTTATCAGGGTGTCGTCGGCGTAGCACAGCACGCCGCCAACCCGGAGATTGGCACCGCGCAGAACACAATCGTATCCGATGTTCCACAAGAGCGGTTCGAGGATCGACTCCTGTGGACCCTGTGGATCGCACATTATGTCCATGCAGACCACTCGATCCTGGTTCGTATAGTAGATAGCCCGGTCGTCGAAGAAGTCCGTAAGGACGCGCCTGTTGTTTTTCCAGAGTATTGTATTGAAAGCGTTCGCGATATCCAGTGACATTGCCTACAACACTGCCTGCCAGGCCGACAACCCCCACAACGCTTTCCCTGAGACGGCTGATGGCGTCGACAGTGAACCGCTCGCGACAAAAGTCAAACTCAGCTCCACCACTAATGACTATTCGGGTCATTAGGAGTGGCTCCGTAGACCTGGTCAGCGTGGGAGCTCACGGTCGGAAATTTTGGCTCACAACCTTGTATGGGGGCCCCCACGGATCACGGTCCAGGCCCTCCAGCCACTCCTTCCAAGCCTCTTCCTTTGCGGCCTTAATAGCCTAGTACTTACTAGTGGCCTTACTAGTGGTCTGGTATGCGGCGAGCAACGCCTCCTCCTGGTCGAGGTACCTCCCGCTTCTTCTTCGGCGGCGGGTGTATATTGTATATTTGTATATTCTAAAAAAACGCTGCCCTAATTATAAGACCAAAGTCTTTTGTTGCAAGGGCGTTTTACAAACATAAATCCCACAAAGACAAACACCCAGATCCGAAACAACTATTAGTAGGTCGTACAAATATTTGTTCGTGTGGGAATCGAACCCACGACCTGCGACGCCGCAACCAATGTCTTAGTAACGTTAGTAAGTATTTATAGTTATCTTTTTATTTATTTGTACAAAATAATATCGATGTTTCACATCTGCTAGCCGTCACATGACGTAACGGCTCATTGTTTTTTTAATTGTACTGACAAATTTCGAAAAAAACTTAATGAATAATCATATCTTCAAAATATTACTGAATGTTATTTAACCAAAACATATTAGTTATCATTATTAGAATTGATCTATATTTAAAAAATTCCGAACATTTCAAATTAATGAATGGTCCCGGTACTAAATGATTTTTGATTAATCTTTATTCTGAAATTAAATTAACTGTAGTACCAACGGTTGGGTAATAAACTCGGACTCTGTCCGTATTTAAACCAAGTCTATCTAAAACTTTTGTAATACGACGAGATTTCATTGCTAAAAAATATTAGAAATAATAAATTGCATCTTACTAGTTCTTCTTTAGCGGTATCTCTGGCAGTCATAGTATCTATTTCATACATGAAAAAAGATCTTATGATTTAATTGTTAACCTACTTCAAAAAAGGAGAAAGGTTTTCAATTCGAATGTTTGTTTTTTTTATGTACGTTCGCGCATATCTTCGCCATTAATGGACTGATTTAAAAAAATAATTTATCTTTTGGATAAAAAATATTTTATATCTTTTTAATCTTCCGGAATGGTCCCTTTTTCAGAAAGACGATTCAGTAGTTTTTTCTTTTAAATCAAAATAACAAAATTTTATGCATTTTTACGCGTGTCTCCGTGATTTATAAACCAATTTCAAAAATTCTTTTTTTTTATGATTGCGCAGTCTTCACAAATAGTCCTAAAAAATTAAAAATAGAACCAGTTCATTAGTTTGTTTATTAAATAAAAATAACATGATTTTGTATATATATGTTCGCACATATCACCCGCAACTTATGAACTGATTAAAAAAAAACCAGATAGAGTACACTTCCACAATGCTCCTACAAAATGTTTATAAATAAAATATAGTTTAAAAACTAAAAAAACAAGCTTTAATGAGAAATCGAACTAAAAAGTAAAAAATTGTAAGTCCTGGCGATCCTAGTCAGGATAATGGGATATCATTATCGAATTTTTGTAATGTCCTCGGCCCCTGAAAAGTGTGCAAAGTTTGAATAAAACCTGTTCGCGGAAAGTGGGTCAAAATAGTGTTCAAAGGAGTCGGTTACAAACAAGCAAACAAACAGGCGAAGCTAATAAAAGCGTGTTAAAATCAGATTAGTAGTTTGTTTTTAAAATCAAAATAACGGAGATGTTTCGAAAGTACACTTTAAAGGTGTTTGAAAACGGTTTTTGTAATTTTGTGTGATGAGGTAGGTAGTTACTACTCGTTAACTACATACTCATGTTTGGTTTTTGTTTTTGGAGTTAAAACTTCTTTAGCATCATTGTGATTTGAATTGGAAGTCAATGAAATGAAAAAGCGACAGGGCGCGCATACGTAGTACAAAGCTTGAGAAAAGGCGTCACAATAACCGTGGTATTTTGTATACTGTTACGTATTATACGTTTACAGAGAGTTTTTTTTCATCATCTATATAATAAAAATTTTCAAATATGTAAATTTTTCAAAAGTGACAGGGCGCGCATGCGTAGTACAAAGCTTGAGAAAAGGCGTCACAATAACCGTGGTATTTTGTATACTTTTACGTATTATACGTTTGTAAAGAATTTTTCATCATTTATATAATAAAAATTTTGAAATATGTCGATTTTTCAAAAGCGACAGGGCGCGCATGCATAGTACAAAGCAAAAGGCGTCACAACAACCGTGGTATTTTGTACACTTTTACGTATTATACGTTTGTATAGTTTTTTCATCGCGTATATAATAAAATTTTTCAGATATGTCGAAAGTAATTGCAGAGTATTGTCGCGATAATCGAAAACATAATTTTAAAAGTTTCACTTCGACCACGTGTGAATTGCACTCATGATTTTTTTTAACTTATCTAAATACATATATTTAAGCTAAATATAAATATGTATTTAGATATACACGTGTTAGAGCTACGTATACTTATAGATAGATACATATATCTCGTGTCCAAAGGAGGGAAGGGAATAATATAATGACAATTATTTACGAACAAGGAGAGCATTGAGGTCAAGGATACGCGTTCCGAGACTACGCGTCGCGTTGGGAATGGGATCGGATCGGGGTCCTTGGGAAGCACAAAACAACGGAAAAAAACAGGATTACGGCGTTGGAGCGACGGGCGAATAACACGACATTGATGGGGCCCGCTTGCGCGCTTTATGCCAAAGTTCACTTTTTATACGCGCTAACGTCGAAGGTAAAACTTCTGAGCCGACGCGAAGCAATATGAGACTTTTGTTATCTGTCAATCGCAAAATTGGCGCGCTTTTTTGACGTTTCCGTGTAGTATTATCTGTTTAAATTTCGCAATATTCATTCCTTTTTATTAATTTATGTTATGTCGCGATTAGTTTCCTTCGTTTTTTATTATTCATAAACTGTACATAATTAAAGTGGCAGATTATAAAATCTTATTACTTGACGCTGGCTAATGCATAAACCGTGCCCGAGCCGAAAAAAAATAAACAACAAAACTTCGCAATATACATTTAACGCCATTTTTTGGTAGGCCAAAAGAAATTTTACAGTCGAAATGAATTCTTAAACACATTTTACTGAACATGTATGGTTAAAATCTAGTGTAATTGTATACATTTACAGACAGTATACAAGTAATAAATAAAATAAAACGAAACCACTCAAGGTATGCAACAAAAATAGTTCTTTATTTGTGTTATACGAACGCAACGCGAATTTTTTTCGATATCATATTTCCTTCCGGGATCCTTCCTCATTTGAAGTTCACGTCCCGTTTCGTTTTTATGTATTTCAAGCAATATAATAAAAATAGCTTATTTTTTTTTACAAAGGTAAATTAAGATACGTCAAAACAATATATAATTACGTAGCATCATTTGTTATTTATATGCAATATGTTTAATTTACACATGTCTGCAGGCCTAGTTACGATTTCCAATAAAAATAAAATATTTACTCTGGCAATACCGTTCCTTCTTTCCCGATTTTCCGTCTCATCTTTATTTTTAAAATCGCGTATACTTAGAGTTCCTTATAAATGGCGTCAAACTAGAGACAATTAATTTTTGATATAGCGTATCATTTATTTTTGTTTTAGAAAATTTATTTATAGGTCCCCAAAATACATTTAGTAACAGTAAAATAAGGTTAAAATAAGTTGTTTTGTTTGTGAAATTTCCTGTGAATGAGTTGAAAATTGTCACCCGTATAATGGAGAATAAATTCAATGAAACTCAAGTATTTGCCTTTTATTATATTACAGATGTTCTCGGTTCCAATTTCAAATTTGCATACCGGATCTGAATCTACCGTTACCTCCATTGAATCCATTGCAATATCGTTGGCAACCATTTTTTTTTAAATTACCGTCTTTCCAATGTATGAGATATTGAGCCATAAAAAACGAAAAAGGTTAAACAATCTAGTCAATTATTAATATAAACCTATATGGATATTAATTTTACATTTGGGTAGATTAATTATTAATAATTAATCTACCCAAATGTAAAATTAATATCCATATAGGTTAAATCCTCGTAGTATATACAACACAATAATACAATGAAATGTGGGATATATTGAGCCACGAAAAGACGAACAATTTTTCAGGTGGTAGAGCATAACATCCTTTCACAGCTTTTGCTGCACTTTTACAGCCACGCTCGTCCGGGGAAGTACCACTGTCCTTTATAAAGCCGGCATAAAATAAAGTATGCATGACTTTTGGGGATGCCGGATGGCCATGTCTACCCTTTTTTCCCTCTCCTATCCCTTCCAAATCCTTGATCCCGACCCATCCTATTCAATAACCCATTATATGCAATTTCCCAGGTTGATAACGCATTTGCAACTCTCCAGAAGTTGTGTGTGTCCATGGGCGACGGGATCACTTACCATTAGTTGAACCGTCTGTTTGTTTGTCTTCCTTTCCATAAAAAAAATATAAATAAATACGAAACAAATTTTATTTTCGCACAAAAAAAACTGTCTTTAAACTAGGTTTAAAACACTCAGAAGAGATTTTTCGTCAACTGTACTTCTTCAATTATTTTGATTTAAAAACAAACTATTGACCAAACTGCTAGTAAATCCTTTCAGTTAAAAATAATTTTTAAAATCGGTTAACCAATGATAAACTTAAATAATAATACTTAAAAATCTCTTCTTTAAGTCGGATGAAAACTGGAGAATTTTATTTATTTGTTTTATATTATTTATTTTAAATCGATCATTGTTCAGAAATCTACAGAGTATATACAATGTAATAATTAGGTTTATAGTACTTATTTTAAATCGATTTAAGAAGTCCACAGGATATATACAACGTAATAATAACCACAGATAATAAAGCGGCCGTAGCCCGCCAAAACTGACAGCCCCGCCAGCTGCGCGCAAGGAAACCGATGAATAGAGGAGCACACCTGCGTCTCAAGTGCACGCACACACACAGCGTTTTGTTCGAGAGCAAATCCCGAGGGTCGGAGTAAGGATTTGGACCGTCTGATAATCCGGCATCGGATTTTGCGAACGAATTTTTTCAAACTAAATTGCAATTTTTCGCTCAATTTAGACTTGTTTCTCAAAACGCCTGACATAGGAGCGAAAGAAAAGTATCGTCCAACTTTTATAATGTTTTTTTAAAGCGAAGGATGGCAAACTGATGTTCATCTGATGTGAAGAGACCCTTTCGCCCATGGACACACAACACCCGAAGAGTTGCGTAAGCGTTGCCGGCCTAGGAATTGAGATAAAATAGGTTTGGTAGGAACGGTGAGAAATGTATAAGGATTTGAAAAGGAAAGGAGTGGAAAAGAAAAGGGTAAGTATGGCCATCAGGCAATCCCAAAAGCCATGCGTACTTTAATTGGTATGTGCAGAGATATCATGAAATAAACATTAATATAAACCATTTTTAAATATATCCCATACAGTAATTGTTCAAAAATATTTGTCATTAGTGGAGCATATATTGATGAGCTGGGTCACCAACACTGCAACTGTCTATCCAAAGTTTGTCTGTAAGAAATTGTTTAAGTTATTAAGTTGGTATTAATACCACCGCCTCTTGTTAAGCTTAATTTTCAGAAAGAAATCATCAAAGTACTCTTTTAAGGCTTTCGAGGCCGATTTTTTTGTGATTTTTCGTGAAAACACTCTATACAAGCAAAACTAAATTACATAGGCCACTAGGACTTTGAAAATGGCTTTATTTTAACGACTTTTTTGGTGTGAAATCTAAGATTGTTGAAGAGATGTCTCACATTTTTATTTATCATATTTCATACTACCTTTTAATCGTACCTACTATATACTAAAAACTGAAAATGACTCACCAGTCTCTTTGTACCGGCCACGGTGACCTCGCAAACGACTGTAACGGTTATGAGCAAAATATGGAGTAAGAGAATCACATGATTACAAATTAACTGCTTAAGGGCTTATCTCCAGAAAAAATAGCAGTAATGTTTTTACTTATTCCAGTCAAATACAAGGTCCTGAAGAGGAAGTGAAGATCGTTGAAAAAGAAATTCAGTTATTTTCATTTAGAAAGTTAACTGTTTCACCGATGTTCGTGAAAAATATACGGGACCACCTATTACATATATACTTTTATATAAAAAAAGAATATTTATAATCGGTTTATAGTTTGCAGAGAAATCAGCAAACATACATGCAAGAGAACTAAAAGTCTACTACTACCAATAACCCAAACACAAAAGGTTTACGAAATTAAATGTCTAATGTCAATACACAGATAATATAATCTAAACCGTGAAGGATCTATTCATACTGTTAAGTTTACATAACACATACTTTGATTCAAAACAAATGGCTGACTATTTCTAACATAAACTGACGATTCATCCACAATTTACTATTTTACCTTAATGGTATTTACATTTTTCTTATGGAAAGGAAGATAAACGAGCAGACGGTTCATTTGATGTTAAACGATCCCCTCGTCCATACACACGCATCTGGAGACTTGTAAGTGCGTTGTCAACCTAAGAAATTGGAGAGAAGGGGTTTATTGGATAGGATTGGGTCAGGATTATGGATTTCGAGAGGAGTGGGAAAAAAGAAGGGTAGGAATGGCCATATGAAAACCCCAAAAGCCATGCATACGTTTACGTCGGCACTTGTCCGGGCGAGCATTGCCGCAGAAGTGCAGCAAAAGCCGTGAAAGGATGTTATGCATGGCTACTACGTTCTTAATTTCTGACAACCTTTAAAATTTGCTATCATTTAATAACACACTCGTACAATGTAAAATTTTAAATAGTAATTTAATTAAATTAGGATTGAAGAAAAAATAGAAAATGGCAAACAACGTCTGGTTTAATTTATTTAAATAAATAAATGTTTATAATCTATGTCAATTGCATCGATTTTTCAAATAACAATAATATTATTTGAAAAAATCGATGCAATTGACATATATTATGAACTATTTTTTTTATAACATTACTATTTTTTATTTAATACAAAAACGAACTATAGTCTAAGTGTTTTATTAATAATGGCAGATTTTTATGTCATTTTAGTAAATGTCACACTTACTAATTCGTGTAATTAAGAAATCGTTTGACATATTGGACATTTGGGTGTCATGTACTGTGTAAAAACGACATGGCAGTATGTGTCTTTACACATAATTTACACTTTTAAATAATAATAAAAAATCTTTACTTTTTATTGTTATTTTAAAGTATTTTTAATGTACATAATAATACTTTTATAAGCTGTGCGTTTCAAATACTTTTAAATAATAAAAGAACTCAACAGATTCCATATTCTTCTCACCTTTTGTAAAAACTGTAAAGTTTTTGCTTGACGTATGATTATTTAAAAATATATAAGTACTTTGTAAATAATATGTAAGTTTATTTCTAAAGCACAATAGTAGGGAAGTTTGCCCGTCAAGTCAGTGATACCTGAATAGAAAAAAAATATTGCTTGCGAATTGAACCTTGGAGGTTTGAATGAAGGACCTTCATCCATTTTTTTATGGAACTCAATTGTAAACTGTTAGGACCCTACTTACACGAGGCGTAATCCTTTTTTTTCTTTTTAAATCGGTAACAAACCTTTTTGCGATGCCTAAAAAGAATCATTTCAAGCGGAAAGAGGATATCATTGATGAAAAAATTAAAGTGGTTTCGATATTTTTAAGGTTTGTTAGCCGTCTTCAAAAAAGGAGGAAGGCTGTCAATTGGGATGTTCCAATTTTTTTATGAATGTTCGCGCGTATCTCCGCTATTTATGAACCGATTTTAAAAATTCTTTTTGTCTCATAATTCCAAAATGATCCCACATTTTTTTCACAAAAATCGGTTCAGTAGTCTGTTTTTTTAAATTAAAACAACAAAAGTTATAAATGTTCGCACATATCTTCGTTACTTATAAACAGATTTTAAAACTTAATTTTTTATCTGATAAGGTATACTATCAAAATTTCCATTAAAATTTGTATTATTAGTTTGTTTTTAAAATCAAAATAGCGAAGAAAATGTTTGAAAACCACAATCTTAAGTCGTTTGAAGTAATTTTGTATTTCTTTTTGTGAAAACGAGCTTGTTCAGTTAGATTTCTTTTTATCCCGAATAAGAATTACTTATACTAAAATATTAGATCACCCGGCAGACATTATTCTGTCCTCTTTAATTTCGAATTATGTTACTTTTGGAGATAGCAGATATATCGTAATATAAAAAGTTTGTAGTTACTAAATTTCAAATTTATTTTTAATTGAGTAATTTCAACATATTCACACGATACCTAAATCCATATTTATCCAAATATAGACTTATAAAATCGAATTACGACTAATATATATTATCACGACATCTCACGAACCATAAGATTAAACCAAATGAAAATTTGTACGTTTTGAAACTCAAAATTTTTATTTTATTTAC
Organism: Graphium colonna; assembly: GCA_025505425.1. Classification (NCBI taxonomy): domain Eukaryota; kingdom Metazoa; phylum Arthropoda; class Insecta; order Lepidoptera; family Papilionidae; genus Graphium; species Graphium colonna. The sequence goes on along the minus strand of JAOCPS010290277.1, from coordinate 4,115 downwards.
TATAATTAACAACAAAAATATTTACATAGCAATATAACTAATCTAACTACAATAATCAAATATCCCTACTCCTCGCGGCATGCCAAGAACGCTGGCTGCATTTCCTCGCTGAATGGTTATACTTAACCTTAACCTAACCCCTCTTGTCGCCAGTCACAACTCTAAACAAACTAAATATCTATTTAAATCGCAATTTTCGTGGTACTTCCACAAATAAAAGACGGATAAAACGCAGCTTGTATAACAATAAATGTAAAACAGTTTGATTTCATTAGTTTTCACTCAGTTCACTTAATGAAAAAGATTTAAAAATAAACACATTTTATTTCAGTAACAAAATATTCTAAATTCCTCGAAAAGAAGTCTCGCTAAGAGAAATAACTTTTGAAATGCATTTTTCGGTATATTTGCAATAAACATGTTAAAATATTTGACGTTTACACATCCGTTGGTCAAAGTATTAGCATCGTAATTGAAATTTAATTAAAATAACAGTATTTTTCTTGCTTAGGCAGCGACGAATATAAAAATAAAAAGTGTTTCTCAAATTAAACAATTTTAATTAAAGTTGATCAAATTTTGCTTAAAACATAGATAAAATAATTCCATTATTAAATGTGCCTCATATATGGTACTTCGTGTACACGAACATGTGTGAGGTACACGTGATCATGTACAGGTGATTTTTAACAAAATAACCAAACACTTCCAGCAGAGCTCATCTTTACTTCACTACCTCCTGAAGTAGTTGACTTTATTTCCGGGGATATTATTAATCGTATTCAAATAAAATACCGGTTAAATTTCAATAACCTCATAGTGACTGTATAAATACAACTAATTCAATAAAGAAATATTGAATACGATACTTTTATAACAAAAAAAACCGGTTCCATTTCTGTTCCTTCCATTTGTTATTGGACCTCCTTTGACAAAATGACGTCTTAAATTCGCCTGTTTTTTGACAGGAGCGGCCATTTTGAATATGGCGCGAATTCGAATTATAATATAACGGTGCGGCCACAGTTGTAAAGTTAGGGTCAAGCGAATACAGTTATTTTACTTTTGATGGCATTACCCAGTGACCTTGGGTTAGCTTGACGTCCTTGAAAATGGTAGGGTTGTGACAAAGGGACGGCGGTTGAAGTCTGAATGCTCCGGAAGCGGTCCCCTTGTGCACGATATATACCTAGGGCACGTCTAGGGATGTACGTGTCCCTATTCAGACGAAGTACCTATTTCGTCTATTCAGCTTTTGCCGTTAGGGTGTTTGTGAATAGTTGTTTAGGTATATTATTGAGAGTGAATTATGATTATGTGTATGTAATAATTTGTAGGTTAGAAATATGAAAGATCTGAACAGTGGAAAGGAAGAAAATTATACATTAAACTGGGAGTAGAGAGTTTAAGAGAAATAAAAATATTGAATTGTCTTAAATAAATTATTGAATATTTATTTATTAAAGTTATTGCACAAATTGTGTACATAGGCGGACATTATGCCAGAGGCATTATCTTCCAGTGAACCTTTGGGTAGCGCAGAGAAGATTAGCTTAGCTTTTTTTTTTAATGCATAGCGGTTTATAGCTAACCTGATATAAAGAGGTAGCACATTTCACAAAAGAACAGATTGGAAAATGAAGAGTGCATGGTGTCAGAACGGTGAAGAGGGCATTCAAGGAGAAGATTTTTGATTTGATTTTTGTTGCTGACTGCACATAGATAAAGGAAAATCTTTAAAAAGGAAATCGTTTCATTAAACATTAGATGATCCATTGAAGGAGTGGTCGAGGAATTGAAAAGGGCGATTTACCGATACCAAGAGTCCCAAGAAACTTCCAGATATCGGTAGAAGTTGATGAAGAAATACTATCAAGAATATGCCGGCGTTTAGCGGTGCGTACCACCTGATTACATCGATTCTAGCAAATTTATAACTAGATTCCTACTCGTTGATCAATATGGGTGATAATTTAGGGTCAAAAAATCAGTACCTAGTACTCACGGTATTTTGCTACTTACTTTTATTCCTTTTATTTTATTTATTTTATTTTAATACCACCATAGATGTTTAAGAACTAAACATAAGTTTAAAGACATCTCAACAACAACGTCATATAAATTTGGTTAGAAAATTTAAAGATGTCTCTGATTTAAAAAAAAAACGTTTTTGAGAGTATCTCTCTCTTGGCATTGTATATGAAGTTTGCGTGTAAGTTAAAAATTGTTCTTAAAAATCTTAAAAATTTTGTATAAGGGATTCATAGAGGAATAATGACAGACGAGCTGACGATTCTCCTTGAAAGTAGTTAAAAGGCTCACGATTTTATAGTCATGTCCATTGTATAGTAATACACCAAAGTAGTTGTGTAAAGTACTAGACAATACTTTCACCGTAATATTTATGTTAACGCAAGTATTCATTTACGATAAGAGTTGCAGCTCCAACCAACTGGGTGTCGGAAAATTCGCTCATAGAGACTCTTATAGTAAACATCTCAACAAGAACACGTCTCTTATTTTACCGTACCTTCTGATACATACATTTAACACCACAATATAAAATGGTAAAGTGTTGACATATATAATTATTACACGGTAAAAACTAAATTATTAATTAAGGTCTCATTGATAAACATATTAAATTAATATTTAATTTATATAGTCCATTATAAAATGGCGACTAACAGAATATCGAATTCTGACGTTCCACATATCTAAATGAATAAAATAAACACTGTCATAAGCACTAATTATATGACTCTCACAGCGTTGTAAAAGAAAATTTATAATGTTTTGAAATAACATAATTTTGCGTATTGCATTCTGCAGATTTTATTGGTGTTATAATTTCACCCGCCAATTTATTTCGTTTCTTGTACAGATTCCCACGTTCTGTATAGCAGTGACGTTTTTCGTTGCTTAACTGTTATCTGGTAACGGGCGCTTTAAAAATAACGTGTTTAAAAATTTATAGCACCGTTTTTTATACATCTGTGTTAATCTTTTTTGTTGTTATAAATAGGGAAAGAACGTGTATTTGTATAGCATTAAGTTATATTAAAGAAATGTGTGTGTTTTTAATATAATGGTTACGGTTAAAAGCTATATTATTTATTAGCTATAATAACATGTAATAAAAGTTATTGTGATATGACCCTGACCCCTTTAAAGTGCAATTGATTTTGCAGTCGTTTATTATTTATGGTAACACAATGTATTTTATTGAGAGCAGTTGATGTATGTGTGTGTGTGCGTGTGTGTGTATATATATATATATATATATATATATATATATATATATCAAATTGTGGTCTACTTTAATGAAATATAATGAAGAGAAATTTGGACTGTTAATACACTGATTATAAAAAACGTACCTACTATTTATCTTCAAACTTGTTAATTTTGAAGATACTTTTTGCTACATATTACGGCCTAATGTTGTAAGTTAAAGGATAAAATTGATATATCACCTCCTAAAAGGTGATATTACAAGTAAAGATTATAAACATTGACAGATTTTAATAAATTGGTCCCGTAATTGTCATAATTCGTTCTTAAATCCTTTTAATTAAATTTTGGTTAATAACTTGTCAATATCTTAAGAAGAAATCGCTTCACATCACACATCACAATCACGATAAAAACGGCATGGTAGTGTGTGTAATGACTTTTTATTAATTTAATAAAAAAAGTATTAATTTAAAAAAAGTTCAAATGCTTTTATTCCACGCAATAATCAATATTATAAATGAGGATGTTTGAAATTTGCTACTGGCTTTCTGGAGTTAATAAGCTGGCTCCATGTTAAATGTGACTTCGCTCTATAATTTTAGATGAATAAGCGAACATTATTCAATTTTCCGCCAGCAGGCGTCACCATCATTGCCGTTATTGTCCTTGAATTGATTTTTAATCCTATAGCTTCGGGGTGGGCCCCTCTAGGGTGCGCACCCCTCGAATTTATTATTACAAGGCTGCCCTTCCTTCATTTCTGTGTCAAGGTTACGTTTATTATGGCATTTTGATTCATTCAGGCTTTAAGAAAGTTTTGCACGCCGTTTGACGGCTACCAATTCAGCTTGACTGGGCTTCGTGTTGTTTTTGTGCCA
>JAOCPS010290170.1:0-13092 GCA_025505425.1 Graphium colonna | reverse complement strand
GGGCTACAAACTACCCCGAGTAAGCGCCGGAGGCCTTGGCAGCCAGCACAGCAAGTGCCAACAAGCAACCCCCCGCGGTGGATAGAGCAGCACGAGGTGGACTCCACAAGTCCACCTCGAGCTGCCCTCTCGGCCGACCATTCGTCACCGGTGGGCCATCGGTTCCTCTTGGCTTCACTGCAGGTTGCACCACCTTGCGGCTACTAAGCCTCCCCCGCCACGACAAGGTGAAAACCCGGTCGGAGGGGACGCAAAAAGACACCTAAGTCACAGCTGTTAGAAGTACTCTAGCATTTAGATTGGTGGACTGTACTTTATTTAATTATTAGACCTACAGTTTTCTTCCCAAATTACTTGGGGTCAGCTTTTAATCCAACCAAATATTACCTGAATATCAATAGCTTTTAAACAGAGCGACTGGCATTTGACCTCCGCAACCCAAAGGGACAAACTGTATTCAAAGGATAGATCAGTTATCGGGATATTAACGACTGTCAAAGGTGTTCTTTACAACCGGAACGGACCTTTTACATACTCACCCGACGCATGGATTACATTTTTTTCAGGCAATCGGGTGATCAGACCCCAATTCGCCAAGAAACTACAACACAAAGTCGTTGTCTCCCCGCAGGATTCAAAGCCATGGCCTGTGCCCATTCCACTAGGTTACGGAGGCGGTTGGATCTACAAGTTTCTCAACCATATTTTCGCCATCGTTAACCACGTGGAAAATCACTTAAAATTGCAATACAATTTGTAGAACGCGATGAATGTACTGTACGCGATAAAATGCTGCTCTAGATCCAGCTGTACCGTTTCTTATAAAATCGACTTTTTTTCTTGGAAACTGGTTAGAACTTATCCGCTGTACCACATGTTAATTGGCGATGCAACCTTAAATAGTAAGCGTAGTAGCTAAGCCAACTTAATATGTACATAAAAATAAATTGATTGTTTTTTTTGCTTCCAAATTACATGGTGCCAGTTATTTTTTTTATATATATAAAATGTCGTCGAAAATACCTAATCGATTTTTAAATTTTTTTCACCAATGTGTAATTACACCTTATAATATAGTTTTCAAAAAATGTATATCATTTAATATCATTGCTGCACTGTTTATATCTAAGATACCATCGACTGTATTTAACACAAATTACGAGCATTCATTGTTTTAATATAGTTATAAATTTATGCAATTTCCAATAAACTTCTTTTATCCAATTTCCCAGAATGACAACGCACTCACAACTTAAACTTGCGTGTTTATAGGCGACGATAACGCTTAACATCAGGTGAACCGTCTGCTCGTTTGTCTTCCTTTCCATAAAAAATAAATAAAAAATTAAGTGTAATAGATTTTTACCCTTTTGGAAAATCGCTCATTGCCACAGTGCGTTTAGAACGATCACATCCTCTTATTTTGTTAACGGATGCTTTCCGTACGTTTACTGGGATTTTGCTGGAAAATCAATACAGTGGAGCAACACAAGGCAATAAGTCATACCAACAATATATCTGGTCCACACTAAACTATGCTATTACATTATTAACCAGTAGCCGATTACCACGCCTTGTTTCCTCGAAGTGTCAGAACGGGTCGAAAGAAGCCGTTTCTACACGCAATAGGCGCATCGTACCTTCAAACGTACAGTTATGAAATACGTGATGTTTCAGTAATGACGGCAAAGAAACTAAATGGCCGACGCCCTCGACGGCATCAGGTTGCGAAACGGTTTTAACATTACGCCGGAGATGGCTTACATGCGCTTGTATAATGACCGTTGCTTCCCGACTCCGATACTGTTTTGTAAAGCATCAATTACATTGTAAAATGCGTACAAGCGATCCCTGCGCTGTGATATTTCCTTCTCAAATCGATCGGGGGATGAGAGTTGAATGACACTATTTAACTACAACAAAAATATTCATAAAGCAAAAGAACTAGCCTAACTACAACCGTCTCCGCGCGGCATGATGCCAAGAACACTGGTTTCATTTACTCGCTGAATGGTTATACTTAACTTTTGGGCGAGAAAGCGAAAAAAGTATTCATTTATTTATTCTTTATTGTAAACAACTTTTAAATAAGGAACACATAGGCGGATTTAAAGACATTGGGCAATTTCTCCTAGTCAACCCAGAACTAATATTAGTATATACTATAAAGTTGAGGAGTTTGTTAATTTGTTTCAACGCGCTAATCTCAGGAACTACTTGTCCGAATTGATAATTCCTTTTTGTTTTAAAAGCGCATTCATTGGAAATCATTTTAGGCTATATAACATCACGGTATTGGCAATAGGAGTGTATTGGCAATCAACAGTGTTGCAAAAAACGAGGAAAAACTTCTGGGAATAGCTCGAATATAACGCCAAAAGCATGGACTCTGTAACCCACTGTCGATGATTCTTAGTGTTACGTTACTAGATTAACAAATCGGTCCTTTTTAAATATTTATTGTTAAAGGACAATGCCTATTTTATATCGTCCGTACCAAGTTGCATCAAATTCAATTTTTTTTTTTCGGAAACTAACCTATTAACTACAGAAGTACTTTAAGGTGTAAGAAGTTAAAAAACACGGTTTCCGAAGATATTTGATAAAATTAGAAAATCGATTGATAAAAAATAGGTTTTATTGCATTTTACATCTCTGTGACAGATTGTATAAACGTTATGTAGGTAAAGCAAAATTCATACTTTTATACTTTAAATTAAATTCCCTGTTCAAAACTCATATCCATGAAGCGTAATACCGTAACAAATGATAGAGTAATTACCATAAAACTTTGATCTTGATGCATAAGAATTCTTGGTACGACTTTTGGGCTTTGATTTTAAGTGTTAAATCTTATTTGTTAAAATTTTATACGCATTTGTTTGTTTTGTAATTGCTTAGTGACTCTAGAACATCCTGTTGTAAAGCGTCAATTACATTGTCATACAAGTTATGCCTGTGCTAAGGTACTTCCTTCATTACGATCTTTCCTTTATCAAGACAAGGGAACAATGATATATTTTAAGTTCAAACAACTGTACGGATTTTATCGCGGTTTATTTTCAAATTTTATCACGCGTCGTTTCGAACCCTTTACAGCGTTCATGGTCTTGGGTAGGACTGAGATGTAAGTAACATCGGTAAAGTTGTTTAATTTAAAAATTACTTTATGCGTCTCAAAAAGACCAAATGTAACCAAAATTGAACTACTTAACTATTCATGTACCTCATTGCGCTCAGAGGCCGAGAATCATGTTAAGCAATAACAACTAAAGAATTTCAATGACCGATTGGCGCCGTTGCCAAACCCTTGACCTTGGCGTCGAGGGTCTTGTGTTCATTTCCTGCCTGGTACAATATTTTTATGGCATACAGATAATGGCATACAGAGCCGTGGTAGCTCAGCGCTCACCTTCCATTCTGTTCACTCGAGGCGAACCTGAGTTCGAAATTGTAAAATTTCTAATTGCAATTTTAAGTGCTAATTTACCACTTGCAATGCTGTGAAGGAAAACATCGTGAGGAAAACTATATATCTAAGAAATAATATTTCTCAGATATGGGTCGCTTGGTGGACTATGTCGTCCCTCTGTCTAGAGGAGGCCTTTGAATGAGTTTACTCTTTCAAAGGAACACGTTTATTTCGTGTACGCACGTGTTCAGCAGCTAATAAAGGTGATTCATAAAATTGCAGTCGTACGGCCTTCGAAACCGGTATTAGCTTTAAGAGGACCTACTTGGGGTGAACACTGGTCAGAATTCGATTTTCCAAAAATTTTACTAGTGTCTTTATACCTAATACATGCTTCCTGTAATTGCATTGTCTTAAAGCGTAACAAGCCTGAACCTCCGAGGGAAATATTTCAAAGTCACATCATCACGCCATATACACTACTATGATTTTTTTTATGGAAAAGAAGACAAATCAATAGACTGTAAATAATCCCGTCGCCTATACACAAGTATGTATTGGGTTTATAGACACACGCCGATATCCGGAGTCCTATGCGAGTGCGTTGTCAATCCGGAAAATTAATAAAATAGTAGGGTGGGGTCAGGTTTAGGGATTTGGAGGGAAAAGGAGAGGGAAAAGAAAAGGGTAGACATGGCCATCCGGGATCCCCAAAAGTCATGCATATTTTATTTTATGCCGACTTTATAATGGGTGGAGGTACTTTCCCAGGCGAGCACGGCCGTGCAGAAAAAGCTGTGAAAAGATATTATGCTCTGCACCTATAATGTTCTCAGAAAATTGGGACATTTTTCAAGAGTTTATCAGAGGTTTTAAGATTTTTAAGGGTTATTTTAGAAAATATTTCAACCGGGGCTTCCTTAAAGGCTATGTTACTTCCCCGAGCGCAGCCGTAGAAGTGGAACAAAAGTTGTGAAAAGATGTTATGCTCTACCACCTGACCGATTTCTATCTTTTTGGTTCCGTAAGAAAATATCATCTATTCTTAGGGAGAATGTAATAGATTATAATGTTTATGATAAGAAACTCCTTTATATTACATTAATTTATGAGCGGGCACAATTTGGCATAATCATTGGTCAAGGAATTGAAACTATGGTGGTGGTGATGGCTGGTGTTTAAAAATATATATATTCAGCACAAAATAATAAGTTTAAGTGTGCTAATTCCATTCTACTATGTTAAAAACTGAGTTAGATAGAGTTAGTATCAAACTAGTATCGAAAATGGGGTTATTTATTTAATAAATTACCTTGTTATGGAATCTTGTACTGTGTGGCCTAACCAATAGCAATCCAAAACGTAAAAAAGTGGAACAAGAAAATTAGAGAAAAAATATCCAACTCCCACTTGTCGTTAAGAGCTATTTTAAAGAAATAAATACGTGAGTACAATTCGATATTTAGTATTAATGTAATTGATGATGTTCCCTGATGTGCTAAATTCGAAAATCATTGTATGTTCTTATAATTAATTTTATAAAATAAAAATAAACAAATACAGGATTCGTTTTTGCTTGGGTTTTGTTGGCATCAGTATACATCCGTTATTTTGATTTAAATAACAAAGTACTAATCCGATTTTTATGCAAAAATTTTGAGACCATGTTGGAAGTATACCCTATCAGAGAAAACATGAAGTTTTAAGACCAGTTCAAAAGTAACGGATAAATGTGCAATTCCTCAATTTTTTTTATTTTGATTTAAAAAATAATCCACTGAACTAAGATAAAAAAGGATTTTTAAAATCGGTTCATAAATGGCGGAGAGACGTACGAACCTATATAAAAAATAGAAACATCTGAATTGAGAATCTCCCTCCTTTTGAAGTCAGTTAAATATGTAACAAATAAAGATATAAACAAACCCACTTCGACATTTGTAATACATGCAAGGTTTGAGACGCTGTTAGTTGCAATGATATACAATTAATATAACAAGTGTTGCAAAACTTCCAAGTTGCAGAGCAAAACATAAGTTCATTCGTCGGCTAAATTGGCTACCACGGACACACTAAAATACTATGTTATCGGCTTACTATCTCTATTTACCTTCGCGTAACTCCTTTATAATTTGAAAAATTATAAATCGTAATGACGAATCGACGTTGATTACAAAAACCGACTTCAAACGCCTGCTAAGCAGTATTTTCGACACATATTCTCTGTTATTTTGATTTTAAAAACAACGAATTCTTCGATTTTTATAAAAAAAATGTGAAACGATTATAGAAGTATACTTTATCAGATAAAAAAAATTGTTTCTGAGACTTACGCGAAAGTTAGACATTTTAAAATAAAAAAAATACTTAATGTTAGGACCTACCATGTTCGAAGCGTCGGGTGATAAAATTTTAAATAAACCGCGAAGAAATCTGTAAAATTGTTTAATTTAAAAAAATATTTTTAAAATAAAACAATTTTACAGCTAAGTCCCTAAGCTTTTAAGTTCATAAGTTGGTGTGCGAAATTTTTTTAACTTTGTTATTTTGATTTAAAAAAAACCTACTTACAGATTTTTCTCGAAATTTTAAGGGACCATTAACATAGAATACCTTATCATACAAAAACATAATTTTTAAAATCGGTCCACAAATGACGGAAATACGCGTTTGCGCGTATTTCCGTCGTTCCATACATAAAAATAGAAACATTCGAATTGAAAACCCCATTTTTCGTAGTCGTTTTAGAACTACCAATGACATCATCAACCAACATGAACACCCAGTATAATCAAATGTTTTGCTCGCTCACCAGCTTTTTGTCTTTAAAAATATATGAGAAAAATTACATAATGTTGCCGAAATTAGAACAAAATTACAGCAATAACAAAAAAACACTGAAAAACGTGTATATATGAGATGCTAACCTATAATTGGGAGGGTAAGCAGGTTTTGTTAATCATAGCTTGAATCGCTTTCAGTTAAATTATATGCGAAGCGAAAAAAAATCAAAACATTTTTGTTTTATTTACTGGAAAATAATGACCTTGTACATACAATAAAAATCAAATCTGTTAACTGTCAAATAAAAATGTAAACAAAATTTGTAGTTATGAAAAGAGTCTTTAAATTTCGCGATTTAAGACATTTTTTTAAGTTAATTTGAGTTAACATTAATGGCAATTTATTACTTTATGCATCGGATACTGAAACTTAATAGCACGTGTTAAACAGTATTTTAAAATAATTTAATGATTATTTAAACGCGAGTAGAATACACTGACAACTAAATACGATCGAAACACAAATAAACGCTGAATTGATTTAATTTACGATAAGCCTGTCACTCTGTTTAAAATAAATCATTTATCAGTGTAGATGTATGAATATCTATGCTAATTAATAACTAAAGTTGTTCTACGGTAGAACCTGGCTGTTATCGCGTGTTAGCTATTGACACAATTAAATATATGTTTATGTTCTTTTTATAGCATTTTGAATTATTCATATGACCGCATTCAAGTGAGCGTTTTAAAAAAATCATAATCGATAACATTAAAAATTTTTTGGAACTTATAACTAAAACGAAACGTAATAAATGTAAAATGATACGTAATAAAATCAACTAGAGTTAGAGTAGTATCATTAAGAATGATACTTTACGTTAATTTTATATGAATTGTATGTTTTTTTTATTTATATTATCGTCTTTATTTTGCCTATTAAATTGAGGCCGCTGTAAGAAATCCATCGCGTAAGCGGGGACTACAGAACTTCACTGTTGACATGGCTGGGCTGCTTCTAGTTCATTTTTGCAAGTCTAGAAAAATAGTGCACGTGGAAGTCAATTATAGGACACTTGATTATTTTTTTAAGAGCTGGACACCATGAATAATTTTCCTGCTGGTTTTCGGGGATGCTTTGGACCTCAGTAATGGATAAGCGGGAGTTTTGGTCCATTTGTGCTTGTATTGTATTGTATGTTTCTTTCTACTTATTTGGCGTGAATTTGTAATGTTAGGTCTCTTTTTGTTTATTTTATTATTAATTACAAATATAATCTAATAAACTACTAAAAAAGAGCCGTGGTAGCTCAGTGGTCGGGCGCTCACCTATAATTATGTGTACTCGAGGTGAACCTAAGTTTGAGCCCCGGTGCCGGCACCAATGAAATTGTTGTTTTCGAAAGTGTACTTTTAAGTGCTGATGTACCACGTGTTCGTCGATGGCGGAAAAGGTTGTTAGGAAACCTGCATATCTTGGATTAATAAAAATATTTCTGGGATACTTGGACCGCGTGCCGGACTGTTGTTTTAAGTAAAACGTTTACAAATTGAATTTATAAAGAAAAACGTTTAAAAAGGTTTAAATAACTGTTGAACCCGGCAAACATTATGCAACCAGCCTGTATTGTAACAGCCTGATGTGCTACAGCGCTATCTGGTGTGGGATTGCAACAAAGAACACAGGACAAAAACCTTCTACAGAAAAAAAAACATATACATGCACAACACAAACAAAAAACATATAACTTTTATAGCTATCGATTGAACGGTTTTGGTGTGAAACTATAACATACATTACTCTAACATACATTACTCACTACTCATCATATATACAATAAAGCACTAGGAGACATCTTACTTCAAATTTATAGTTTTTTAGAACATCTTCTGCACATCAATAAGTGTAGCGTAAGATTTTACCTAAAGATAAAGAATGTCCTCAATTTGTACGAAAAAACAGAACCGATATATTGAAGCTTATATTTTGTCTCTTAAGATTAAAAATCTACACACACAGTCTGTAAAAATAACTGAAAGGATGAATATAAAAGCACGAAGTCGTATGTCATTTTAACCTTACGGCAGTTTATATCTAACCTGATACCTGCCCCGGCTGCGCACGGGTACTTTCCAAATTCATAACATATAATTTACTATCATGCAGTCTTCAAATGATAAAGGAATTGTAATAGTAGATACAATAGCTCTGGCTTTTATTATTGACATATACGCAAACTAACAAAAAATTCTAAATTCCCCAATTGTTTACATTAATGTTTGCATCGAGGAAAGTCTCAAAACCACAACGTCTTTACAAACAGTTCATTAATCATTCATAATTTTTGTCTTCAGGTATCCCTGCGACATTGAATTATATCCCTCTGGATGCTCCCCACGAACAATCACCAAAACTGAATCCCTATCCAAGCTACAAAGGAAATGAACTAGGCAACTGTGAAACTGGTCTAAATACCGTGTACAGAATCAAGGCTGATAAATGTGATCGTCTTTGGGTATTGGACGTCGGAACCTATGGATACGGTGCGATTTTTTTTTATTTTTGTAACTTGTTTTATATACGATTGCATGTATTAATCGTGTCTTCTTTTCTTTGCAGATCCTAATGTGACCAATTTGTGTCCATACACATTGAACATTTACGATCTTAACACCGACATTCGCATACGGCAGTACGTTTTCCGTCCCGAAGACATTGTCGCGTCAACATTTATCGCCAACATCGCTCTTGACGAGGGTCCAACGTGTGACGATACCTTCGCTTACTTTTCCGACGAGTTAGGATATGGGCTCATTGCTTATTCCTGGCGCGAGAATAAATCCTGGAGATTCAGCCACAGTTACTTTATGCCCGACCCCCTTGTGGGAGACTTCAATATTGCCGGTCTTAACTTCCAATGGGGAGCTGAAGGTATTTTCGGAATAACAGCATCTCCTGTTGGACCGGACGGTTTCAGAACACTATATTTCAGTCCACTGTCTAGTCACACTGAGTTTGCAGTATCCACTCGAATTTTAAGAGATGAATCAAAGACTAAGGATGGATCGTTTAATGACTTCAAAGTGGTTGGAGTAAGAGGTCCTAATGCTCATACCACTTCTAAAGTAATGGATGATTCTGGAGTGCAACTGTACAATTTGATCGATCAAAACGCCATTGGCTGCTGGAACTCTTACCTTCCTCTCAAGCCTCAAAACACTGCCATAGCTGACAAAGACGATATGGGTCTGGTCTTCCCCTGCGATGTGAAGATAGACGAGGAGAAAAACGTGTGGGCTATTTCGGATCGCATGCCAGTGTTCTTGGAGGCGGAACTGGATTACAGCGACATCAATTTCCGAATTTACACCGCACCGCTTTACGAGCTCATCAAAGATACAGTTTGTGAACCGGCTTCCATGTCTTCAATCATTTTGCCGTCTGTCAGTCCGATGCCACTTATGAACACTAAAGCTATCGAGCAAACTCCCCTGTATGGACTCTCATTGAGCTTGCCTTCGATTCCTGTGCAACCTTCTTACCCTTCATTGCCTTATAATCAACGAATGCGGTCATATAACCATGCGCCTTTAAGATCTTCGAGGCCAGCTCTCCTTGACCTCCCGGGACAAACTTCCTATCCCCTCATTCCCTCGAACAATGCCAACTTTAACGATTTCAACAGAATGCCCTGGTGGCAGAGAGGCAAATACGAGGTCCGTGAGCGCCGCCAGCTTTAAAACGAAATAGCATGGGATTGTAGTTGTATATTGTAAAATATACTTTCGAACTAACTCACGCACATTTCTTCGTTAAGGTAGTACATACGCTATAAATTCAGATAGTGTAAATGTACCTATATTATCTAATTGGTTTCTATTGCTATAATATGTTATTGTTGTTTTTTCTATTTGTATGTGTATTGTTTCTTAGTGTGAGTGTTACTATGTTATGTCAACGGAAGTTTATGGTGTAAGACGAAGATGTTTATGTGTGCATGCCTGTATTTCTTTAAGTTCTAGATGTTCTTGTGTGAGTGAATGTAAGAATGTGAGACGCGTGGCTGTATGCGTGCACGTGTATATATTGTGTGTGTGTGCACATGTAATAAATGCGGGTGTGAGTGTATTGTACTTTACAGTGCCGGTAAAATTGTTGAGACATGACGTGTGTTTTGTGAAAAATTTATACGAAGATGTTTTTAAATTATTATTTAACTATTTCGAAAAACAAACGATAAAACGAAACTTCGATTATGATATGCATGCTATTCGATATTGCAATTCTCGTACTTTGTTTAACGTGTATTGTTACCGTACAAGATTTTTTGTATTTTTTGAATTATATTAAAAAACAAAAAACTTCTTTTATTTTACATTATTCCTACAAGATAGTAAATGTTTTTAGATGATTCCTAAAAGAAAGGAACAGTGTTACTTATAGCTAAACAACACTGCAGCTTCTATTCAAATTATTCTTTGAGCACTTTTAATTAATTTTAATGTAGACTTTCGAAAATGACTTTAATACATAGTGTTGGCTTTTAATACACGAGCTATGGTCATAAATATATTTCTTCGATTTGCGTTGACTTATTGCACAAAGTGGAAGAAATATGCGCATTGCAATAAAAACTACCATGTTATCATTATCCTGGCATACAAACTGTCCATGTAATTAAGTTCACAAATTGAAATTCAATAGTTTTTTGAAGTTTATGAAGAAATTTATAAATACAAACCTTCTTAAAACCTTTAAATACAGTCATCGTACATAATATACCGGATGTAATTTTTCTGAAATACCTGTAACGTTTCTTAATCTGCTCTTTTGTTATGTATACAGGGTGACTTGGAATTAAAGCGTTATCTCGTAAGGGGTTATAGCCCATTTCCGACATTTTCGTGTATGAGACTCTTAGCTAATGTGTCTAAAATATCACCACTATTGTACTTTTAACATGTATGACTTGGACATGTAGCCAAGCCTATTAACGAAGTAATAAAGAAAAAAGTTGAAATCTATTTCAGTAATGGTCCACTTTTGCATATGAGTCTCATACACCAAAATGTCGGATATGTGCTGTACTTTAACCCCTTGCGAGATTATGCTCTAATTCTAATTCACCCTGTATAACAGCGGATTAAAACTATTAGATATTTAAATTAATCTACATATAAACTATGAGATAAATCGGTAAATGTCAAACATATATGAAAAGAAGAAAATTAACCGATTTACTTCTTCTTAAAAAGATAAACTTTGAAAGAAGTAGGTAAAACAAAAGTAGAACTCAATATTTTCAAGCACTGGCTTTTGTTAGACGATCAAAGATGTTAGTGACAAGTGGATTATGTTAGAATCTCTCCAACTAAAACTTCCACGGTGTTTTATCTCGACGCATATGGGCTAAACCACGGAACAGACAGACGTAACCTCCATCCAGCGAGATACGAGCACGTATCCTCTTGACATGCCTTGGCCTTGAGGCAAGACGGGCTATGTCGGACTCTCATCAACTAAAACCAAGTTGTTCCACCTCGGCGCATATCGGCAAGACCGCGGGGACGCTTTCGCACTCTGGCCGCCTAAGGAGTTTCTCCTCGTACGCATTCCTTCACGGGTTCTTGTTATGAGCATACCCCCCCCTAGTGCCCGAGATGTTAGGAGTGTCGGCGGTATGGCCCCGCCAAGACGCGGGAAATAGGAAGAGCGGCCTACGATCTACTGACACTCTTCTTCACCTGCGATACCCCGTTGGTTGCAGAGGCCGTGTTATCTTCGCCCCGGGTTGCACCACCCTGCAGCTACTGAGCCCCCCCCCCCCCTATCGCCACACCAAAAAATACCACTTCAAATAAAAGCGTAACAATTAAAGCATTGAGGATACCACTAACACACGAAGACAGTAATTAGTTAACAACTGGTGGAAGACTTCTAATAACGCGAAAATTATTATCAAAGTTGGAAACATAATAATTTTTCTTTTACATGGATTTTTAAACGCTAATTGAGGTGCTATATATGTTATAATAATCCAAAAATTAACATATACCAGTACTATTTTTTTTGAATGAAATTCCTTATGGCGCGTTGCGGTGAGGCACCCAAGCTGGCAAAAACCTCCGCAACGTACGATTCATCATATCTATAGTCCATGTATGACAGCTATACAGTGTCTAATGTATAGTCTACGGGGGATGACTGTTTACTTATTTATATATTATTTTTAATAATGAATTATTTATTAATTCTTCTTCTTCTTCTAGTGCTTGTCCACTATTGGAAGTTGGCCGTCATCTCTCACAATCCACCCTCTTTAGCCAAACGAAATAGTTAGGCAACGTTCGCTATCCCGGTCCATTCTCGGATGTTCCTAAGCCACGATTACCTTCGTCTACCGACTCCGCGCTTTCCTTCAATTTTGCCCATCATAATGACTTGAAAATGGCGGTATCGATCATGACTGAGCACATGACCCAGATAATTGATCTTTTTGCGTTTGACAATTAATTTATTAATTAATTTATTTATTTTAAATGTAATAATTACTAAGTTTATTTATTTATTATTATTATTGTAGTGTGCTATTTTTATATCTTAGTTATGTAAACAGCTGTTTCTATGTTTATTATTTGTGTATATTTTTTTATGAATCATAGTAAACTTGAAATTCAAATTTTTATATTATGGAACTTCGTTCCTATCTGGTGTCCTCTGAAACCACACAGTTTTTCTTAAATTACTTTAGGTGAAGGATCAGTACAATATACGTTTATATTTGATTTAAGTACTTACTTCATCTAGATGCTGAAAAAATTATTTCCCTTTTCTAACTTACCTTGTATTTTCGTGTTTAAGCGACAATTAAGGGCTTTGATTTACGAAATTATAGG
>JAOCPS010290060.1:0-13093 GCA_025505425.1 Graphium colonna | reverse complement strand
TGCCGGCACCGGGGATCGAACTCAGGTTCGCCTCGAGTAAACAGAATTGAAGGCGAGCGCCCAGACACTGAGCTACCTATGGCTATAAGTAGGATGGAATGGAAACTATTTTTGATAAATCGATTTTTCTATTTTTTCCAATTTTGTCTCCGAAACCCGGGCTTTCTTTACTAAAATAACTTTTGCGACTTGAATTAGCAACTTGCTACGGTATGCAATATAAAAATTGGCATTTTTAAAACTAAGTTATTTTAGGTGTAATCTGAGCTTGTTGTTATCCTCATAATCAAAGGTATCGTCTATTACCCTGAATTTATAATATTCCCGGAGGATATCTCCATATTAATTGCCTATAAACGATATCCTGCTTCATACTAGTTAGTTGCTTTAAAAGTTGGATTAAAAACACAGACAATCTAGACAAGGACCTGGAATGAGGTAGACCAAAGCAATAATTTCAAATGGGAACATGGCAATTTTTGATGATAATCTATCTGAAAGGATATAATATAACGACTTAAAACGCTTTAAAATTGTACTTTTGTAACAATTTCTTCCCTTAGTTTGATCTCAAAAGCAAACTACGGAATCGATGTTTCTGAAAATTCTATGGGACCACTCCAGAAGCTTATTCATTCAGATAAAAAAGTCCATCTGTCCTTCATAGCAAATTACAAAAACCGACTTTAAACGCCTTAAAAAATACTCTCGAAACATATTTTCTCAACTATTTTAATGTTTAAAACAAATTCTAATTGACTATTTCTAATCGACTTTCAAAAATGGAGGAAGGTTCTCAATTATATTTGTTTTTTTCATATACGTTCGCGCATATCCCCGCCATTTATGAACCGATTTTGAAAACTCTTTTTTCATCTTGTAGGGTATTCTACCAGAATGGTCCTATAAAATCTTCAGGAAATCGGTTTTATACTTTTTCTTTTAAATCAAAATAACAAAATTGATGTTGTGTATTTTTGCACTTATCTCCGTTATTTATGAACAAATTTCAAAAATTATTTTTTATCTAAAAGAGAATTTTTCATAAATAGTCCCATAAATTTTTCAAAAAATATCGGTTGATCAGTTGAAAAAAAATTTTTGTATTTGGTAAAGTATTATATTTTTTTATAAAAATCTGATTAGTATTTTCTTTTTAAAATCAAAATAACGCAGAGAAAGAGAGAAAAGACAGTACTCTTTTGAGGCGTTTGAAGTCGGTTGTTGTGATTTTCTGTTAAAATAAACTTTTTGTGGAACTATTTTGGAAATATACCCTATCAGATAAAAAAAAAAATTAAATCAGTTCGTAAGTGGCAGAGATATGTGCAAACATTCCTATATTTCGTTTTTTTGTAATTTAAAAACAGATTACTGAACCGTTTTTCTAAAAATTTTTAGGAAACTATTCTGAAAGAATACCTAATCCGATAAAAAAAATAAAATCAGATCATAAATGACGGAAATACGCGCGAGCATACATAAAAACACGTAGAGACATTCAAATTGAAAACCCTCCACTTCTTAAATTCGGTTAAAATGGTACAGAACCCTTCATGCGCTAATCCGAGTCGTATCTGATCGTTTGTTAGCTTATTATATACTTATAAAACTTGTTATATTCTCTCTCAACAAAATTGTGAATATGAAAATAATTTTATATTATATTTAGATCTAGAAGTATAAGTTCACGTTCGGAGAGAGGTCCACATAGTTTTATTAAACTATTGTAACTTTTAGGAAAGCAGCCAAGTAATGTTTGAGTGGCTGATTCCAAAATTAATTTGGATCCCATTAACATATAAGACAAAAAGAGGTATGACATTCCCTACAAAGTTAACCGGCTAAGAGCGTGTCATGCACGAACATGAAAGGGCTCCGTGGCCGCTTGACAAAATAAATACTGACACATTCAATTTTCTGGTTGACTCCGTACATTTTGTTAGGACGACTGTAGGTACATAAGTTTGTAGAGTTATATAAAAATAACTATATATGATAAAATAGAGCCCCCCAAGCCCGCTATAGTATTTCAAAGTTAGGGGGGGGACTTCTAATTCTAACTTTGTATTAGGACATCTAGAGACAGGGACTTGAGACATTGTTTCAAGGCAGGTTTATACCAGTAGTATCCCATACGATGGGGTAATATTCTTTTCGTTGTATGTGAAAGAATTGATTTAACATATTTTTTTTTTGTATCTTCAATATACATCTCTCCTGCAATTTTCGTGATAATCGGTGCAGAAACGGCGAAGTACAAGACGGATGGACAGACATGGCGAAACTATAAGGGTTCCTAGTGGACTACGGAGCCCTAAAAAGCTGGGTACCGATTCGACTATTTAATCCATACAATCTCATACATTTATCACCAGATGAAATCGTTCCAATGGTATGATTTAAAACGTTGTCGTTTTTACGATCGCACACGCGGCGCTCAGTGCAAATATTCTAATTACCCTCTCGATCATGCGTTTTGCATCCATATTGATATTCATTGGCCGAAGAAAGCCGATTTGCATTTCTATTGGAATTCAAAGGTAACAACTGCTGACCATTTCTTGACTATCACTAAACAAACTTAAAGGATGATTTTATATTAAAAACCTTCAGTGATCAACATCTGTCACACTAAGTTCTCGGTTTTAATGTCTTAATTATTCTTAATCCATCTTATACGAGACCGTTTTCGTAGCCTAATGTAATGGATCCTTGCTTTGTAAACCGGAGGTCGTGGTTGTGAATCCCGTAGATACCGGTTGCCTGAAAAGAATTGATCCATACGTCGGATAGGGATGTAAAAAGTCGATCCTGCACTTGATCTCTATCTGGTCGTGTCGGATATTCGTCCCATCGGGCTATGAGAGCAAAGGATATTTACAATTTTTTGTAGATATCGTATACATGAACGTACGTTGAAACTAAGTTATAAAAAATAGACGTCCCATGTTTAAAACAAGCTTGAAATGGTTTTTGCACCATGCTATTAAGCGATTAGTGTATGTATGATATATTGCTCGTGTAATGTGATATCCCATCATAAACTACTTCATGTTGTCGCATTATTAATGCTTATTTAAGCACGTAAGTTATTTGCCTACGCATACATGCTCTTCGTCGTACAGAGGACATTAACCCATTATTTATAAAAATAGTTATGGCCTAGCGATACTGATATGGTGTTATGGGTTTGACTTCGAATAAAAAGCTTTTCGTTAATACATGATGGACAGTATTGAGCCGATTAAATTACCCAATTATTATTTTCTATAGAAACGCCTTAAAAGCGAATGTTCGTGAAACAATTTTTTAAGTTATTTTAATTAAAAAAATAAACTGTTGTACCGATTTCCATGAAAATTATATAGCACTACCTTGTAACTATCATGTATCTTTTCGAATAAAAAATCCATTTTGAAAATCGGTTCATAACTTGAAAAGAGGTCGGCTAACGTACACAAAAAAATACAGTCGATTTGAGAACCTCCTCCTTTTTTAAGTCGGTTGAAAAATACTGTGAAGTCGACTTTCTGTGCCGTGGTGTATTTTTTTATTAGAAAGTTATTATTCGTAATATTCATCGCCAATAATTGAACTTCATTTTTAATAAGGAATGTTTTGTGTGTCCATTTTTATCTTTAAATGAACTAATAAACAAAGTTTTATTTTAGAACACTTTTGTTATAGTTACTGTATCCAGTATATAAAGTAACTAGAACGAAAGTGTCCTTAACTATAATGTAACAAAATTTGGGTTAGCTTATTTTTTATTTCACGTCGATAGAATATGCGTACTTTGATGGAATACATATCAGCGGTAGCTTCAACTGTGTCATGTCATGTCATCAAAAATGGGCATTTTCCTTTGGAAATATGACAAATATTTCCAAAGGACAATGCCCATTTTTATATGGCATACCGTTACCAAGTTGAATCAAGTTCAAACAATCGATTAATCAAAATAGTTTATATTCCAATTTTAACGACTTCAAAAAGGAGGAAGGTTCTCAATTTGGATATTTCTATGTTTTTTTATATACGTTTGCGCATATCACCGCCATTTATGAACCAATTTGAAAAAATATTTTTTCATCTTATAGGGATGGCATCTGTCGGTATGGTCGCATAGAATTTTCGGTTCAGTAGTTTTTCTTTTAGATCAAAATTACAAAACAAAGGGTAGTTTTTTATGCCAATCAATAAGCAAGTGTTATTTTCTATATTGAATAAAGATATTATGATTTTGATTTTTATATATTTTTGCGTGGGTATCTGCGTCGTTTATGAACCAATTTTAAAAATTCTTTTTTTTTGTACGATGAAGCAACAATATAATTTTTAAGAACATCCCAATCATAGTCCCAAATAATTTTCAAAAGAAACGGTTAATTAGTTTGTTTTTAAATTTTGTAGGCAGGTCGTAGACGCAAAATTTTTTTTATAAAAATCGTGCGTCTATATATAGTTTTAGTTGAGATGTTTCGAAAGTACATTTTAAGGCGTTTGAAGTCGATAATTATAATTTTCTGTGAAAAAACCCACGAGGCGTCATGTTGTAATAAATTATGGAAATAATTACTTTATAATTTTAATTTTGATGCATGAGATTTTTTGTTACAATAGCCTAAGTTGATGATGCGATATCATTATCAGATTCTTAATTTTTACCATAGTTTTTCTAGACTTATTTATATGTTAGTAATACGATTGTCGGTGGTCTTATATGACTGCCGTCCGCCCATTTACCGCAATACTAAAAATACTGCCAGTTTTTACGTAACTAGAACATTTGACCTGGACCCATGATAAAGTCACGTTTAGTTGCAGCTTCAGTCCTTGTGGTATAAAAAAAAACGACGCAAATGAGGAGAAATCGCCGTGATCTGGTCGACTGGGCCCGTGGAAATCACACTGATCGCTATTATATGCACGGAATTCGCATCGTCTGTTGCTAATGTAGCATCATTTTATTCAGTGCATGCATGATTTTTTTAATAGTTTTTTTTTTTATAGAAAGGAAGACAAAAGATCAGACGGTTCACCTGTTGTTAAACGATCCTGTCGTCCTTAGACACACACAACGCCCGGAGAGTTGTGAGTGCATTATCAACCTGGGAAATTGGATAATAGGGGTTTATTGGATGGGATTAGGTCAGGATTGATCATTGGACGGGAAAGTAATGGGAAACGAAAAGGTTAGGAATGGCCATCCAGTAAACACAACAGTTGTGCATACTTTTTTTTATGCCGACTCTGTAAAGGATGGTGGTAAATCGCCGGGCAAGCGTGGCCGCAAATGTGAAGCAAATGCAGTAAAAAGATGTTATGCCCTACCACTTGGTAAGTGCGAGCTGGACTTGCGCACCGTAGGTTTGGTATAAAATTGCCCTACATTGTGTGATATAATTAAAAATTTGCTGTTTTCTTAAATCTGTGTTACAAGATACTGTTTCTTGCCAAATTTCATGATTCTAGATTAACGGGATATTGATTCTTTTTACCATTGTAGAGGACATGCGACATAAACGGTCATGTCTTTTGATTGCATAGACTTGTGGGTTGATGTTGTCCCAGTTATAAAGGACCTTAGACCTCAGTATTTTGAATTAATGTCAACTTCATGCCTTTACTTGTTTCTGAGAAAAAAACAGTTTTGACTGATTTTTTTATAAGAGCTTTTGTTTCCTTTAGTGAAACGGAACCCTAAAACACAACCAATTATAGATGACCGCGTACAGTATTAATATTTTATTTAAAACATGTATAAGCAGCGACAGTTTATCAGTGCGGGTCTTATCCGCGCATTTTTTATTTTTTCAATTAAATAACTACTTCATATGTATGTTCAGGTGTTGATTAAGCCCTAAACCTGAGTCAAATTGCATCTTAAATCATCCTTCAGTTATAGATTGAGAAACATTTAAACTTTTGAATTTATAATATTATACTAGATCCGTGGATCCGAATGTGGGCGCTACCGCTACCTGGGGGGCGCTGAAGAAATTTAGGGGGCCTCTGAACTACTTGCGTTCATTCAAATCGGCGGTTTATATTGGCCTCTAGCGCTATTTCAGTTGGTATTGTTATTATAGAAGGTAATAATTTTTTGCAACGCATTTCCATCGGCTTCCGTTGTTCGCGATGCGGGAACATTGAATGACAGAGCAGTTTGTCACACCTTTAATAGTGTCCGTCCAGCGCGTGGGTACTCTTCCTCGGGATAGTTTACCCTCAACTTGGCCCTGAATCACAAGACGTATTATGCATTGCAAGAGCTACAGTGCATAAGGAGACATGATGATGACACACATCATCAGCATCAGGATAAGACCACAACCACTCTGTCAAGACGACACGACTAAAGAGAGATAAATTTTAAGGGGGGCGCTTGAAATTATTTTTTTTAAAAAGGGACGGTGGATAAAACAGTTCGGGTACCACTGTACTAGATGGATGTAGTTATCTGAATTCATTTATGTTCTAATTAATTGAATGCGGGAAAAACCGCGGGGCAGCAGCTAGCTCAAATATCATTCCACAACAATACAGAAGTTTTTTTCAAATCTGTTTTTTTCCTTTCGCCCATAGGTAACGTAGCATTTAACCGAATAGTGATTCATAGATATGTTATTTTTTTTTAATATAAGAATGCCCTAATTTCTGTGCTTTAAATTCACGATATCTCCAAATTCACAAGTAAATGCGTACAACTAAAATATGTTTGTCACCATTCGTCAATGAAAACTTTTAATTCAGCTTATTTGGCGTAAAGTGCATATTAGACCATAATGAACCTGCTACTTTCTACTGTTTATGAAAAAAATAACTGCCTTTTTATTGATACAATAAAAAATTATAATTTTGATATTACTTTAAGCTTTACGATTTGTCAAAAAGTTGAAGAAATATATTAATACACAAAGGATGAATATTAACCCGTGCTGCTAATTTTAAAACCAAGCTTCCCTCCAAACCAATTTAAGCTCTGTCCAGAGACTTAAACGAAGCATATATCTCAATTTAAACCGGAGTTACAGAGAACGAATATTTTGGAAACGTGAGCGATTTATATAAGAAAATCACATTTGTGTATATCATGAAGGAAGTAGAATTTAGGTGATTTTCAATGCTCGATGACAAATCTGTGCATGAACACTTTCCAATTAAAAAAATATAAATAAATCGGTTGGGTAGAAGGTTGAAAAGAAAAATGAAAGGCTGGTATTTGTACTAGTTTAATACATTTTTAAATATAACCTAAATAACATTGCGGATTAGACTTATACTATGGTTTACGAGAAATTCAGCGCATAGTTAGTCTTTTGTATACTTTTTGTCTTATTTTTAAATGAAATACATTACACTTTTAACTGGCAAGATGACTACATATTTAGACCATACTGACCATGCCTTTAATCATATTCGTTTTCAAAAAAGCTTATTTGACGAATCATTGTCGTATACAGTGTAGAAAGATGGATATATACAATGCTATTAGCACAGTCACCTTCCTGACTAAATGTCTCAAATAATTCCGATCGGCGGCTTCATGATTCCACCTGATCGGACCTGATCGGACCGTCTTGTTGGGTTTCGTTCTATGGATCTTGTTCCTGCCATTTTTCCGGTCACAATTAGCTTTTCCAGATTGTACGCTGGTTTCCGTGTGATATGTCCGAAGTACTGGAGTACTCGGTTCAGACATACGGAGGACATCTGTTTTAGGATGGAGTCTTTTGTTCTAAAAGCCAGGCATGGGATGCACAACATGCGCCGCCAGCATCACATCTCAAACGCATCCACTCGTCAGTCACCTTTAGGGCCCATGATTCTTAGCCTAAAGAAAGAGATCGGGAAGATCCTCCACACTTTTCTAGTTGGCTTAGCGCTGATTTTGCCACGCTAATTCGTCATCTAATTTCCAATTCCGAACCTCCTTTGTTGTTTATGACCGGGCCAAGATAGTTAAAGTTCTGTACAGTGTTATAGTTCTGTATACCTACACAGCCCATGACTACCTCGGAGAGCGTTAGATCACGATTTCAGTTTCAGCACGTTTAATCTTAAGACCAAATTCCAAACTCACTTCTTCCAGACGACGCAGCAGTTCAGTCATTTCTGTATCAGTGGAGTTTAATAGGGTAGTGACATCAGCATATCTCAAATTCGACATCTTCGCGCCTCCCACGATCACACCACTTTTCCATTCATATATGTTGAATAGGAGATGATGCAGCCTCGTCGAACACCTTTCTCGAATTTGAAGATTAATGACTCTGTTTTGCTTATTTATACAATACCATAGCCTGAGATAAAGAGGTTTCATATGAGCTGTATGAAATGACGAGAAACTCCCATATTACCAAGCATATCCCAAAGATGTTTCCAACTCACACAATCAAAGGCTTTTTGATAGTCCACGAAACAAAGAATTACTGGAGTGTTGAATTCGTAACATTTTTCAACAAACTATCTTACATTGAGTATTTTCACTCTTTTGCCTTTTCCTTTGACAAATCCAGCTTGTTCTTGAGGGATTTGCCAGTCTAAGGAGTGTCTGAGCCGATTGTTGATTATGTGTAGCAGGATCTTACTGGTGTGGGAGATGAGGGCTATAGTGTGGTAGTTATCACTCTTTTTGATGGTACCTTGCTTATGCAGGGGCAGAATAACAGAATGGGACCAATATTTGGGCCACTGGCTTGTTTTCCATTCTAGAAGTTTGCATTTTCCCTTATCTCCTAGTGCTTTCAGAGCCTCCACGGTTGTACAGTCAGCGCCAACAACTTCATTTGCCTTAAACTTTTGAATCGCCGCCTCACCTTTCGACAACAGGATGGCTGGTTCTAAGTTATCCGTCATTTCCTACGAACCATCTGATGTCATCGGGTATTTAATGGATTGATCTATACTGCATAGATCGTACTGTATTCTTTTCACCTTTTAACCACTTTCTCTATCTCGCACGCCACATTGCCTTCTTAATCTTCAATCACCTACGATTGTGCCTTGCCATGGCGATTAATTTGCTCCACTTTGTCGAAAAGATCTGCAGTTTGGTACTTTCCCGCATGTTGTTCTATATCTTAGCAGATATCAGCTAAGTTGTTTCTTTTATCCTGTCTACATAACCTTTTTGCTAAGTTCGCTATATTCAAGGCAACTTGTATCCATTGACTTGGTTTTAAGCTGTTTCCTTTGTTCTATTGTGTGTCAGGTCTCGTCACTTAGCATCCTTATTCGGCATAAAATATTTATTTGTGTACCGACCCAAACCTCTCTGCACCACCCAAAGGTTGATTCGGAGATAATGCCATGGGCATTTAGGCCGCCTAAGCACAACTATTATACAGAAAGAACAAATTAATACTGATTTGGATTTTGCACAGGCTCTCGGATATAAAATGGATTTTGATTTAGATGTGTAAACAATATTGAAGTGATAACTTTTTATAAATTGATCGTCGCCAGCTACACGCACGAATAAGCTTGACTTATTTTTAATCGCAAGGAAGACAAACGAGCGGGACGGTTTACGTGATTTTTAGCGATCTCGTCGCCTATGGAACTTTAATATAAAATTGTAATACCAATACTAATGCGAAATTTTGACGTTCCATAAGAACATTTAAGCGTCTATGTGAATAAAGATATTTTTAATTTGAATTTGAATGGAAACACGCAGCATCTGGCGATTGTGAGTGCATTGTCAATCTGGGAAATAGGATAGAAGGGGTTTACTGGATGGCATTGGGTCAGGATTAAGGATTTGGAGGAGAAAGGAGTGGGAAAAGAAAAGAGTAGGAATGGCCATCCGGTAACCCCAAAAGTCATGCATACTTTATTTTATGCCGAATTTGTAAAGGGCGCTGGCGCGCGTGGTCATAGAAGTTTAACAAAAGCTGTGAAAAGATGTTATGCTATATGTTATACAATTATTATCCGTGAACCAACTTTACAGGCAAAACAATTTTTTTCTAGTTCTTTTCCTATTGCATGTACGAATGAACAAATCCGTTACCGGGTAAAACATAACACGTGCGTGACGTATTTGATATTTTTTAATCTGTCGGAGCATTACGCCGTGCTCGGTCTAGAGTTTTGTAATAGTGACATAGAAATAATGAAACGCCAGTTGCCCAATTTTATTACACCGCGAAGGGAAACTCAGCATTCTGTTCTCTTAACAGATTCAATGATTGTCCCTTTTAAGTTACTTTACGAGTACAATGTCTCGTTGTGAACTCACTTTCGTGCCCTTTACTGTCGACTTGTGTCGTATGCATTTGGTGTACTTAAAAACTATGTTCTGATTGTGATAATAGCCTTGAAAAGAAGTTTTAGAACTTTAGGAAAAGCGAATTATGACAAATTCCCATTAATAGTCTATATCTATCGCTTATTCCGATTAAGGAAAGTTTAAAAAATCTCAATTTACTGATCGATATGACATTCAGTTGGAAAGAACAAATTACAAGTGTTAGCCAAAAGGTCATGAGTGTCTTACGATCTCTTTACCGTTTAAAGAATTTCCTAACAATGAAAACTAAAGTAACGCTCGCGCAGACCTTAATTTTTCCTTTAATCGACTGTGGCGACGTGTGTTACATCCGAATTGACCGACTTCTAAATAACTGAATTCGATTCGTTTTCAGTCTTCGTAAATATGACCACGTGTCATTATATCGTTCACAGCTACAATGGTTGCCTATTCACCAACGACGGACTCTAAGAGCTGTGAAAAATTTGTTTTCGTTCCTCAATTCTCCTTTTACTCCGTCTTATCTGTCACCTCACTTTCAATACTTTTCTAGTGTCAACAATAGAAACCTTCGTTCGACGCATAATCGTCTTCTTCTATGTCAAGATTTTATGATTTTCTTCGTCTAGTCTATTCTTCTGTGGAATGAGCTAACTCTCAAAGTCAGGATGGCTGAGACACGCTCTGCATTTAAACATAAAGCCCGAACGCACTTGTTGGAATCACTGTCAGCAGATTCTTGTCATCGTTAAGTGCTCTTACATATTTATTATAGTGTGTATATATATAAATATTGTGTAACTTACTTTTAAAATTATATTTACGACTGTGCACCTACCTTAATCTCTCGGTACTCCCAAAGGTTGCTTGGCAGAAAATGCTTTAAGCATTAAGTCCGCCTTTGTACAATGTTTTTTGTGCATAAAGATTTAAATAAAAAAAATTGTGTTTATTTGGCTACTTAAGCTAGACATAAAGTTTGGTTAGTTCATCATTTAACCGGTTATGGTACATAAATAACTGTCTTTCCTATATATCAAAAGTTTTACTCGTTTAAAGTATGATAAACTTACATAGAATTTAAAAAAAATACTACTAACAATTTACATAGGTTATCATTATGTTTTATTTAAAAAAGTGTAGCTTAAACTTCATATTATCCAATATAAGATTCTTTACTTTGATAACGTTTCATCGAGAAATTATTTGTAAATTGATCTTACGATATGCTTTTCTATGAAGAGTAACAAACATCCTCTCGATTTTCGTATGTTAATAACACAACGTAAATAAAAGATCCTCCTTTGCTTGATACTTCCTGGCTCGACCATGTGGGTTTTTTTTTTATATCTGTATTGGTTACACAAATGGGTTGAACTTACGCTATTTTGTAGAATACAAATTTCCAGTTGTGTACTCTTTCAGTTTCACAGATATAGGTTAAGAACAAAATCCGCAATTCATGGTCTTTTGATTATTGTATTTATAGTGAAAACTTTATAAAACGAAAATATAAAATTACAATTAAATTTTTTTACACATACGCAGTATCCAATCTCTAATTACGGTACCTCTGAAAAGTGTGACCAAACATAATCATGGTACAAAATGCTACGAATTCTGACCTACCTTATACTATTTACAGATATATAAAAAAAACAATTATTTCATGGTTGTCATGCCAGGACTTCCTGACTCGACCACCTGTATCTCCGAAACCTAAGAAGTACAACATTGGAAATTAGTGGTATAATATAGTACAAATTCTACTCAATTTTGTACCAAATGCAGATATAAAAAATTCCAACATGTTCGAGCCAGGAAGTATTACGCCGTCCTAACATACGGTTAGGAAGAATTTAGGCTCTTTTCACACGAACACGGCCACGTACAGTATACGAGGGCTTTCACATGGCACGGCAACCATGCGTCGCCCGTCCTCATACATTTCTCCTTTACCCGGCACGGTAACCGCGCTGTAATCGTTTTCATATGAAACGTGCCTTTAGACGGTTGAAAATGCTCGCTCACCGCTTCTAAGGAAACGATTGTTTACATCCCATTTCCTGCTCGCGCACAGACAACCGCGTCCTAGATGAAGGAGACGTGCGTCTTTGTTTACAAACATTTATGATTTCGGTTTGCATCTTGCACTCTCCGATGGAAAGGGGGCACGCGTCGAGAGCTAAATTTGTCATTGGCATCGCGTTTATTACGAGATATTTACCGTTTACCAGCCGGCGTCGTTATAATGTCGTTATGTGGTTAAAGGCAAACGCGTCCGATCGCCGTTTCGTTAAGTGTCCGCAATAATGATGGGTACTGTAGCGCGGTACTGTATCGAAAGTCGTATGCTGGTGCTGTCTTAGGAATTGTAGACAAAGCAATATACTATATACTAAGCAACGGTAGCATTTTTTTTTCTAATATAACTCGGTCTCTTGCTTTTGAGTATCGATCATTGGAATGGAATGAAACAAAAAATCTACCCCGCCGTCTATTTTTAAACCGACTTCAAAAACGGGGGAAGGTTCTCAATTCAGATGTTTCTATTTTTTACGGGTCCGTAGTCCACTAGGAACCCTTATAGTTTCGTCATGTCTGTCCGTCTGTCCGTCCGGGCTCATACAGCGCCGTTTCTGCACCGAATGTCATGAAAATTGGTGGGGGGATGTATATATGATGTGTAGGGTATCGTTGGAAAGGTCTATTATAATGCAACAAAAACTTCCTATAAACCATGTGGATCAAACCATTATTTTTGCCATCTTGCAAAAATAAACGAATGAGTACAATCGATGAGCACGTAATTTGTGATTTTTGGAGATT
>JAOCPS010289950.1:0-13093 GCA_025505425.1 Graphium colonna | reverse complement strand
ATAGAGCTTAATAGTTAATAGAGCTTGTTTGTTTTATCTTAAATCTACAAATAATTATTTATTTCCTTCTCCATTATGAAAAATAAAAGAACAGCTATAAATAAGCAATTATTTAACAATAATACAAAAACCTGACTGAAAGTAAACCATATAACATCTGCACTCAAAGAACGGATAATGAAAGAAATATTAAAATCGTCTAAATGATATTGGAGATCGACGTATTCCCCGTAGTTCCATTTTTCATGAAAAATCTCACTTCATATTTTATGTTGGCATTCGTTCATCGACGGTTGTAAACGGTTTAGATTGTAGTACCTACATCATGCCGCATACTCGCTAAAAACCTAATATTTTTTGGCAGTCAAGTAAAGCGTACAGTTCTAAAAAATTGTTGTGCTTTTGGTTATTTTAACTTACTTGCGATTTGTGTTGTTCGAAATCAAAACAATCTGGCTAGTCAGGCTGAGACCAAGACAAGTTTTGCATTATTTTGTAGTTTCAACGCCAACATCATTTCGTTTCTTTATGTCTTTACAATATGATATACATGTTTGTCCTGCCCAATTAGATTAGTTACATCACTGTGTAGTTTCATGTCATTGTTAATTTGAAGATAAAGTGACCTTATTTTAATGTAATATGGACTAAGTATTGAATACGCAAATATAAACGCTGGAAAAAAATATTTTTTAAGCTCCATGTCTACATACGAACGATATGATGGTTTATTTGTAGTAACGACGATGTAAAAAACTGTTCCCGTTACCATGCTTGAGAACCAAGAAGATTAAATCATACACGTCTTGAACACTACATAATACAGTCGCAAAGTCACAGACGTGACTGTTAGTGTAGAGCAGTGGCAGCGTTACGCGTCGGCGACGTCGGCGTCCGCCAGCGGCCTCGTGCCTAATGGGGCGTCGCAAAACTTTTTCAAAGTTTAGCCATTTGTAATTATTTCTTTACATGTTTATAGTGTTAACATACATACTATATAATAATATATAAAACATATTATGAATACATTCGAAGTACTATGAAAGCTATAGAAAAACTAATTTTTGGCTTATTTTTTTGGACCTCTAACTGATGTATCTACATGAAACGTATACCAGATTTTAAGTCAGATCTACACTAATACTTTACTCAGTGTTTAAATCGCATACAAACAGACAGACAAAAATTTAATCCGATCTACGCAGTAACTACTGATCGATTTACGCAGTAAAAATTAATATTAAAGCTGACGGTATGCAGGATCGACAAGTGACACCAGGACATCAAACATCTCAGTCCTACCCGAGACCATGAACGCTGCAAAGGGTTCGAGACGTCGCGTGATAAATTTTAAAAATAAACCGCGATAAAATCCGTAAAGTTGTTTAATTTAAAAACATCTAATATTCGCGTAAGTCTCAGAAGCAAAGCTATTGTAGAGATTATTTTAAAAATATAATTTTAAACCGACTTCGAAAAAGGAGGAAGATCCTCATTCGAATGTTTATATATTTTTACACATATCTCCGCCATTTATGAACCTATTTTATAAATTCTTTTTTTATCTCGTAGAGTATTCTTCATGAATGGTCCCATAAAATTTTATTATTTAATAAAAATTTTAGGGATATCGGTTCTTTTAATCGTTTTTTTTTATCAAAAAAACAAAATTGAATCTTTGTATTTTACAGCGTAGGTCCGCCATTTATTTAACAATTTCAAAAATTATTTTTTTCTATATGAAAGAGCATTTTTTATAGATAGTCCCATATAATTTAAGAAAACTTTGTTTTTTAAATAAAAATAACAAAATTTAGGAATGTTCGCACATATCTTCACAACTTATGAGCTAATTTGGAAAAATATTATATATATGTGTATCTCATAGGGTGCACTTCTACAACGGTCCAATTTGTAAAATCGGCATAAAATAAAGTATGCATGGCTTTTGCGGATGCCGCATGGCCATGCCTGTCCTTTCCTTTTTCACTCCTATCTCCTCCAAATCCTTAACTCCGACCCCATCCTATCCTATAAACCTATTCTATTCAATTTCCCATTTTTTTACTTTTAGGATTTCACACATACGTAAATATTTTTCTATGTAACTCAGTGACTAAACGGTTTTAAAGAGCTCAAACCCTTGCAATTTTTTAGTAATAAGCGCAGTCACTTCTCAACCAAACCCGTAGTAAAATTTCAACCACATTATGCCATTATTCTCGGTTAAGAAAGACGATCATAGCACATTGTATCAAGAATTTTACTAAAAAGACTATTCCCAATCGTAGCGTCCTTATCTTAATTCTAAAATGAACTCTGCAAGTCTCTTAATTAGCATATAACGGTAATTTCTACATCACATTTTATATCAACCGATCTTAAATATTTAAATTTTTAATGTAGACAATTTTAATTAATGTTAAAAATGAGCAAGTATGTTATTAAAACTATTGGGGATTCGCTGTAACAAATAACCTAAATGATTTATGATTGATTAATTTTATCATTTAGGTTATTTGTGGGGCAGAAGGTACTCAATCCCATTCTTATATATAAATTTTATTTAAATTTTCAGTCAGATTTACTCAGTTTATGAAGCAATTAAGATGATTATTTTTTTGTTGGAAAGAGGATATCTTAAGGATGGACCCTTAAAAATTTTGTTTAATATTCGAAGGCTAACAGGTAAAATAACCATATTTAATTTAAAACCTGTATTAATTTTATATATCTCCATTATATTTAAAATTAGCATGCCTTCAACACGGAGGATCCACAACACTTTTATATTAAAAGAAACAACTTTTGATACTTCAGAAGTAGAGAAAGGAATGATTTCTGAGGCTACTCTAAATAACAAAGAATACTGTTTTTTAATGAAAGAAAAAAAAGATTACATATCAAGAAGATATATGAAGATTTTGTACAGGTAACTACGATAATAAACATACTAGTAATTTGAATTTATTACAATTAGAAGTAAAAATTAATAATATAATTGTATAAAACAAGGAGAACAAATAAATCATAATTTTGCGAATATAATACATTTCACGGTATTTCTTCATTTATTTTTTTTCTTCTCTCCGCTCTGTGATATAACTTAAATTTTGAATAAATATAGTTATTTTATATCGTTATCGAAACTAGAGCAGGCAAAAATTTACGAGAGATTTACGTTTATCTTTATTTGCTTAAGTTGTAATTGATTTGCGGTCCTTGCGCAATCTGGACGCAGTGCAGTAACGGAGGCTATCGACCTTCCCACAGTTACTTGGAATAACTGTTAAGTTGTTGGAAATAACTTGGTATCAAGAAGCGCACAGGGCAGCCGGCCGGGTGTCACAGCCAGTTAGGTCTGTTCCGCAGACTCGATTACAACTAAAGATCCACTTGGCTTTAAGTTTACAAGTCGTTCCGCACATTTTTTAAACAAAATGAATTCTTTATATTATTATTTTGTATTTGGCTATCTTCTGTCAGGGTATTATGTTAGTACAACTAGTTATGATCAACGACAAACGGGCGAATTTAATGTACAAGTTGATTTAAAAGATATTCAAATTATTGCTCTGTTGAAAAGCGGCAAAGAAGAGTATGTGGTAAGTTTGTAAAGTACTTACTTTTTATATCATTATTTTATGTCGAAATAATTTAACAAAAAAAAAACAATCGATTGTTTAATGTATGATAATATACTCGCTTATGAAAACTTTAGAGTTATTTTATTTTTTGTAATAATGTTATACAGATCCAAAAAATTAAATGAATGTAAATATTTTAAGTTTATAACGAAAAAAAACATAAATAATTAAGAAGGGTAAGCTATAAAATAAATATCTAAATACTAAATTTACTTTCATATGAGTTTTACAAAAAATGTTTTCTTTTTTTAGGATTCAAATTAGTAGTAATCATTACGTAAATAGTATATTTAACATTTAATAAATGAGTCATTGAATCTGACAGCGTCTATATAATCATAAATTTAACGGATACTTTAAATCTTACAGGACTATGACTATGCTTATGATTATTCAGAAATGACAATAAAACCACAAAACAGAACTACACCAAAGCCATTGAACAGCTCGAGTATGGCGGCAGATTTAATGAGGGATAATGCGACGACAACAGCCGCAACAATTACCAACGAGCACACAACTGCGTTTGCACCGAACAAAACATCAGCCGAGACTTTGAATTTGACTACTATCTATGACTATATAACGTCTACAAAAAACACGCCCGAAGTGGAAGACGTGACAGAAACATCTGTTACACCTCAAAAAAGAAATATTACTTCGTCAACGGAGTCCACAGCCATCACAAATTGTAAAAAGGGATTCGTTCTAAATCATAAAGGCGAATGTGAATTGAAATTACCAGGATCAGGGAATGCGTACGTCATTTTATTAATAACCTAAAATTTTTATAATCACGTAAAATTGCACGTACCGAAAATATTCTGACACATTTTTTCTATAATTCTCGTATGCTACTAGTACCACATACTACTAGTAGACTGAAATGGTTTTTAAGAAATTGCATTAGTTATATGAACTTAAGATGAAAATAAATTATTAATTTTGTGTAACAGAAACATTTACGAGTTGCAAAAGAAACTAAGTATAATGTATCTTTCTTAAGGCGCAAAGGAGTATATAGAAGGGGGGAGGGGAGGTTAGACAGTGCCTATCCCAGGATTTTGGGTCACGGACTTAAAATTCTGGGCAGGACACCTAAAAAGCTTCACACGGTGGGATCAGGAGTCCCTCCCCCTCCCTCGAAAATACCCCTAGATACGCCAGTGCTTAGGGGGACCGTAAATGTTACGTGTAACGTTTTAAATTCATTAAACATAAGTACTTTTCCCTTAAAATTTGGATGATATGTAAGAATGGACATAGTGATTAACCCAGTTTTCACTTTAAAACGTGTCCTTATAATAGCGATCAAAAGCCGGCTAAGAATTTAATAAATAAAAATACATTATAATTAATTCGTTACAGCGGTTCCAACTATAATAGTCTAACCTTAATAGGAACCAACTTAAACTCACGTTTTTGACGCTATGTTTTGAATTAGTCTTTTTTTGCTTTTCTATAATTTTAATATTTAACAGTTGGTTTTAGTGTATAATATATTATTACTTAGACTATGAATATATTTGGATTATTTTTATTATTATTTTAATTACGTCACTCATAAAGTAAATTAGTTAGTTTTCAAATTCTTTTAAATGAGAAGTTTTTGTATGTATACAAAAAATAGATAATTGATTACACTAAGCACACCTATTCTTGCTTGCAAATATTCTTAATTCGTAAAGCGACATTTCTGGAAAATTTACGATTTTCGAGAAGAAAAATATGTTTATAATTTCTACAAACCGTTGCCATTACTGACGACGCGATCGCAATATTTTTATTTCTAAACATTTTTAATTCATTGACAGTTAAGATTAATTTGACATGTCATGAATGACATGAATTTTAACAGTAGTTATTATTTTTCGAGAATAAAATGAAGCACGGCAAGTCCCCATATGTAATGACGCAATTTAGAAAATTGGTATTTATTACCAATTAAACTGTTGTTTTATACATAAACATTGAAGTATATCTAGAAATGTAATAATATGTACATACCGCCTCTATAGCCTAGTGGTATGCTTTGTAAACCGGAGATCGTAGGTTCAAATCCCGTGGGGGAACAAAAACTTTGTTTTGTTGTTTTTTGGTAGGATTATCGCAATGCGGTGATCCATGCGTCGGATGGGCATGTAAAAAGTCGGCCCTACACCTGATCTCACTCCGGTCGACTCGAATCGTCCCATCAGGCTTTGAGAGTTAAGGAACAGAGAATGCACCTGTGTCTGCAGTACGCTTGTGCACCATAATATGTCTTGCGCTGTTTGCTGATCTTTGAGTAGATTGGCCGCCGTGATCTAAATTCCGTCATATATGTACATACTAAAACAGTAAGATTTTTGCACTAAAAGTCGTCTCACTTCGCAGTAAAGGTGATCGCCTTCCACTTCTAATATTTTTTATGCATATGTGTTCTAATTTGGTACATTAATTATATTACTTAAGGCTGTTTCATTTAGGTTATTGCGCATCATAAATAACTACTCAATCCTGAGCAATGTAATTCGCAAGGAGTCAAACCGTTATCGTAACGGCAGCGCTCAAAACAAAAAAACAAGCAATTCTGAAAAATCTTGCTATATATATACGGATCTGAGCATTTACAATTTATTAAATATTTGCAAGCAATGATAGGTGTGACTAATGTAATAAATAGTGAAATAATGGGAATGGCCATGACAATCATCGAAATCGCATTATTAAATAAACGCCTCCGTAGTCTACTGGTACCTCTTCTTTAGAATACATTTTAAATTCTCTTAACCATAGACATAATCTAATCGTAGCTGGTGATATAAATATCAATATTTTGGATACCATACACGGCGATGAACTTACCTCAACATATCTTAACATTTTTGCTGCACAAGGACGTATCCCTTCTGTAACATTACCCACACATGGAAAGTCGTGTATTGACCATATATTTGTCCCTACTAACGTCACATCAAAATCAATAATCTTTCCAGCTGATCTAACCGACCATCATCTAGTTATGGTTGGACTTTCGTGTAGAATGAAAAAAACAGGACCGACAAACAGATTACGCTGTAAAGTCGACCAAAAGTAGCCAGCTTTACATCTGCTCTCTCTCATTTAATTTCCAAGCAGTCTAAAGTAGTTCAAATTAGCCATTCTAAATTTAACATCAAGCCTTGGATTACACCAAGATTGATTAGGTGTTCAAAACATAGGGACAAACTACACTTGGATTCTAGGAAACATCCTCACGATCAAGTAAAATAATTGATCTACACCAGATATCGCAATTTTTACGTTTCTCTGCTTAGAAATTTAAAACGTGAGTTTAAAAAACAAATACTTGCCTTAAAAGTTATGGGATACTATAAATAAAATCTCACCAATAATAAGGAAATTCA
Organism: Graphium colonna; assembly: GCA_025505425.1. Classification (NCBI taxonomy): domain Eukaryota; kingdom Metazoa; phylum Arthropoda; class Insecta; order Lepidoptera; family Papilionidae; genus Graphium; species Graphium colonna. Next base: position 6,057 of record JAOCPS010289950.1, on the reverse strand, counting down.
CGAACTAACGAAGTTTAAAGAAACAGTAAAAGACTCACTAGATGAACGCAATTCATATTTTTTTATCAGGAAAATCCTTGCCAACGATAAATTATTTCAATCAAATGAAAGTCAGGAATTACTTGCCACAAATTCGGTCATAGATAATACTCCAGCCCACTCGTTCTACATGAGCCCTACAAATGAACATGATGTTTTGAGTTTAATAAACTATCTAGATACTGATAGTTCTCCAGGCATTGACGAAAATAGTAATAAAATATTAAAAACAATTGGTCCGTCAATAGCAGGGCCCCTGACTAATATATTTCACCACAGTATTGAATCGGAGATTTTTCCAAATAAATGGAAAACAGCAACAGTAGTTCCTATCTACAAAGCTGGATCACCTAGTAACCCGAGCAACTACAGACCTATATCTTTATTGAGTACCTTTTCGAAAATTCTATAAGAAATTGTGAGTAAAAACCTATATTCTTATCTCAAGACTAATGGCATAATCTCATCCCGACAATTCGGTTTTCAAAAGAAAAAGTAGACCGAAGACGCAGTCGCAGAAACAAAAATCATATCATCTCATTTGGATGGGGGTCGAAACTGTATAGGCGTCTTCCTTGACCTTGCCAAGGCATTCGACATGGTCTCGATTCCCATTCTTTTGAAAAAATTAAAAGGTATTACCATTTATCTGTCTGACAGAAAACAATGTGTAAAAATTGGTAAAGAGAAAAGCAACGATAAATCAGTTTACTTTGGTGTGCCACAAGGTAGCATTCTTGGCCCAATTCTGTTTCTCCTATACATTAATGATTTACCATCCCTCCCCTTTAATCATTTTGAGGTTCTGTGTTATACCGATGAAACACCGTTAATTTTCCACGACAGTTGTTGGTCACATGTTTGTAATAGAGCTGAAGAGGGTCTGACAATGGTCCTGGTTAAATAGAAACATCCTTACTCTTAATATAAAAAAACAAAATTCATGTGCTTTCTCAGCACCGGCAGATAGGACCGTCTTGAGAATACATGTTCCCTATTGCCCATCTCTAACTAGCAATAGTATTTGTAACTATACATACAAAAACCGAGCTAACACGTTAAAATATTTGTGTAGTTATAGATAAAAGGCTAAGTTTTAGGGCACATATCACTGGCGAGTAAGGCTAAAGAGTGAGTGTTTTGTGACGCCACCCTTATGGCGCCCCTTTTTAATTTCAAGGATAACATAATTTTTAAAATTATGAATAATGTGACACTTCTAAAAATATAATAAATATAGGTAAAAAAGGCGGCTCAATTATCATAAAATATTCCATAAAGACTTAAACTTAAAATAATTTTTATTTAGAAATGATATTTTTCGAACATTAATTAAACATAACTTAATTGTGTTGGATAGCTAAAGCTAGGAAATGCAGTAAAAATATTGGATCCAAGTTATCGTTAGTACGTAAGATATAATTTTATCGACCGTAAGAGAACGCTGTCTAGGAAATCATACAAAGAAACAAACAAAGTGATTATAATTGAAATTGTTGATAAAAAGTAAAAAGTGACATTAATTTAGACAAGTAATGCCATTACATGTTCTATGTATTTAATCTTATCAATAACACACTCATTTATCGTAAATTATTTTATGTTATATATTAACGATTCATTAAGATGTATGGTATTATAACAAGGTAAAGTTATAAAATAAACAGCACGTGAATAATGATGAGGCAAGACCTACTTTTCTCACTCTATTGTACTGCGTTGTATGGGGAATAAATTACAGACAACAAAAAATTTAAATCTTCAGTTAACATATAACGTCAGGATAGCTTTAAGATACTTAAATTTTACTTAAATTCCCTAACAAACTCAAACAAATATATTCAACAATAACTAACCACACAAATAACTTGTAGGACGTAGTTTAGAATTGGTTTTAGATTAACTAAATATAGTAATAAGAATATAGTGCCTATTATGGAGAAAAATTAAAAGAGATCAATATAACCTTGAATCTGAAAAGATTTGAAACTTCGATCTAGGAAAAAGCAGATTGCCTAATTTTTTTAGGTTATCGCCACGTAAACTAACTGCTTCTCCTTTCAATGCCCTTCGCTCATCGACAAGTATTGATTCTCAAAGTAACTGACGACCTGGTTGTCAATATTTGACAACAATTTTTTTGAATATAATGAGATAATGCTTTCGAGTAGCATTTTTTGGGACTTGACACGCTAAAGACCTCTTCCAAGCCCGCAAGCCAAGCTTAAAACACAGCGAATAAAACACTTGAGCAAGAACAAAATTTATTTTATCATCTCTTTCAAAATAATCAGCTTTTTGATTTTATGAATTGTCATTAAAGATGAAAAATAAGAAAGGTGCTGGGAGAAAGTTATAATATATCATAACGTTATGTTCTTGTTACAATTATTTAATAATGTAAAGTCATAACGTTCACTGTTTAATTTGTACAATTTAAACAGTGAACGTTATGACTTTACATTTTAATATATGAAAGTAAGAAATATATAAAGCTTGACCGTCCTATTTTAAAAATCAAACTGTACACTAAAACTTGTTAACGTATAAAATATCGTGGAGTTATGCAAGCAAAACCACTCGACATAGTTAAAAGTTAACTTATGTCGCAACGGGTGGCCGCAAAGCGGATAAACTTTAAACTTTTATTTGAATACATTAAATTTAGTATTAAAATTTTGAATTTAGGCATTACAGATTTATTTCATAAGGAGAATATACCTTCAGTGTTACTCGTCGATCGATTTAGTCGGATTTTTATAATTTTCTTTTAATTACTTCATAGCGTAGCACCTCTTTATGCAATGGCTCCCCTATTTTATTTTCGATGTCGTAAGGAAGCAATATGTCTTGTTCATACCACAATCATAAGATTTTAGAATTATGGTTCGATACATCTAAGCGAATTTCGCTAAATGTACGTTAATCTTGAGTAAACATAGTGACTGCGTCTGCATTATAAGAAGTACAGTCAATAGCATTTTTATTTTACCGAAGAATGTCAGGTGAAAATTAATAATATCAGATTTACAAATTTTATATACATTATTCTGTATTACTACTAGAGAAATCGAATACAAATTATGGACCAGGGTCACTACTACTTAGTATACCACAACATTTTAGAAATAATATTCGAATTTGTCTTTGCGCATGGGTCTTTGTGTGCGTTAATCTTGTATCTTATATGATAACTGCGTTTGGATTACAAGAAGTATAATCAATAGAACTTTTATTTTACAGAGAAATGTCAGTTGAAAAGTTAAAAATATATCAGACTTTTAATTTTGTATAAATTATTAAGTATGTGACTAGTACTTTTTTATTACAGCTAAAGAAATTAAGTCATTTCTTTCAATGACAATTCATGCAAATCTGCCTCCGTAAAATAAATGTACTATTGAATGTACTTCTTGTAATGCAGACGCAGTCACTATGTCTACTCAAGATTAACATACATGTAGCGAAATTCGCTTAGATTGTGGTATAAACAAGACATATTGTTTCCTTACGACATCGAAAATTAAAAAAGAGGAGCCATTGCAAAAAGGGGAGCTACGCTACTGAGTAATAGTAAAAATCCAATTTAATGCGACATATAAAAATTGCAAATTGAGCAACACCGCAGGTATATTCTCCTTATGGGATAAATCTGTGATGCCGAAATTTAATATTTTAAAATTTAGGTATTTGAAATAAAAAAATTTAATGTTACAAACTGAAATATTTATCGTAAGTTGAAATTACGAAATAAACTGCGAACTGCACCGTATCGTAACAGATATGATACTTAACGGTAGCAACAAGAGATTAAAAATTAAATAATAGAAAAACGGGCAACGATATTCAAATAAATTTTATCATAAATATTGAATCTGACTTACAGATATTAATTATAAAAATATTATTGTATGACAGTATTTACGCTGAAATTTTAAATAAAAACTTCAAGTACTACCTTGCAGGATACATGCACTAGAATATATTTTATAAAATTAATCAAGCAACATCTAATATATTATGAAAGAAATTAAACTTTTATATCAAGCTATTATTTTATGGATCCGTTACTCAAAAAGAAAAACTATTGCTCTGTCCCTGTCACTTAAATATATCAAATTGAAATAAGCTATTAACACTATTGCAGTCCGCAAGGGCACGAAGCGATGTGAAAATTAAACTTCTAAACACATTCAACTTGTTAACTTTACAGCTTTTGCTGCATTTCTACGGCGGCGCTCGTCCGAGAAAGTACCGCCGCCCTCAATAAGGTAGGCATAAAATAAAAAGTTTATATGGCTTTTGGGGATGCCGGATGGCTATGTCTACCCTTTTCTCTTCCCACTCCTATCCCCTCCAAATTGTTAATCATAAACCACCGTATCCAAAAACCTATTCTATCCAATTTTCCAGGTTGACAACGTATTCGCAACTCTACGGTTATTGCGTGTGTCTATAGGGAACAAGATCGCGTATCATCAGATGAACTTTCTGCTCGTTTGTCTTCCTTTCCTTTTAAATAAACAGAGGGCTTAAAGCACTCCACCCCAGATAGTTTCAGTACACGTCAATGAAAAAAAAAAGAGACCAAAATAAATTGTTCTAGACATATATGTCTTTTGATATTTAAAATATTTAATGACAGTAAAAGTAAAACAATAAAAATGTTAAAAATTATACAGTTAGATCATAATTTCAGAGATATAAATGCTCTCCTTACATTCAGGCAAGGTAGGCAATTTCAAAAGACCTCTAATATAACAAAGGCTCTTTTTATCACTGACTCTGCATATTGAGGTCACACTTAAAGAAAATTGCTAGACGTGTAATTTTGTAGAGTCTTTGTGAAAGTTCGAAATGGTACTCAAAACTCTGCGCGTTATGTCTTATCTATTTGATCAAAAATAAAAAAAAATTGAAGAGTAAAATAACTTTATACCTAAGTTTTTAATAGCTGTACTAAAATAATAATATTTGAAGACTTGTAAGTGATTCCCTCTCTGATCAAGCTTAAAATACAAAGTTGTTTAAGAAAAAACTGAACCAAGTGAACTTAAATGATAATTTAAGATTTTTTTGTTGTGGAAAGCTTATGGTAAAAAAATCGGCTTTTCCTGTTAAAATTATATTATTATTTTTTCTTTACTAAAACTTATTGTCCATCTTTGCCTATTTTTCATATAATTTTTTTTTAAATAAAGATTTAATTTTTTTTCCTTTGTTATTTTCTTTTATATTGTTATAATTGTTACTTGATAATAACAATTTCATAATATTGTACGCCTAGCTGACAAGCTGTAGCGGAATATGAAACTTCGTAATTTACAACTTATGTTAAGAACATAATTTGTCAATTACGGTACAATATACAATTAAATGTCTGAAAATTTCAAATCAGCGTTAAAGAAAACCAATCCATTCCAAATCTGACTTCCAATACAGAAGATTATTGAGTTCTATCTTTATTTTGTGACCACATAAAATTTAATCCAAGCCATACGAACCTATAATTACGCTATTTTCTGAAATATTAGACTTTATTACAAGTGTATTTTCTAGAAAATTGCAGACTCTTTTTTCTTGAATCTTTTTAAAAGGTAACTTTCGAAATATAGTTTTCCAATAATTATAAGTAAAAGAATAACAGTAGCACTCTAGGAATAAAGACAGAAGTGAAAGCTTGGTAAAGGCGCGGAATTAAATAATAACTTTGAAAAATTTGGTAATAATTATTATAACATATAAATTGAATGCAGTAAACACTGCGAGACAGCAATAAAGAGCTGACTGTATTTTTCTCGCTCGGGTATACTCGCCGGCACCAGCTCTTCGGTAGAGTCTTTCAACTCACAGCGTGACCGATAAGCCTCACTTATAGCTTAAAAAAAACTCGGTATGTGGTGTACGCACACACGCACGCACGCACGCACGCACGCGCGCACACACAGACACACACGACACACACACACACACACACACACACACACAAACACACACACACACACACACACACACACA
>JAOCPS010289731.1:0-13098 GCA_025505425.1 Graphium colonna | reverse complement strand
CTATCTTTTTCTTCAGGGGTTAATTATATAGTCATTAATAGCTTATAAGGAAGATTTGAAAATAAACCAGTTGAATATAATTTCTTTAAATGTAAAATGGAAGAGGTGATTCCGTTGCGACGGAATACTAGATCAAAGTTCCATTTCCTTTTAAATAAAGACTATGAGAATGATCGTTAAGTGAAGGTGTTTATTACTTTATTTCAATATAAAATTAGGCGAAATAAAAAAAAAAACTGCAAACTCCTAATCCATTCGAGATGAACAAATACAAATTTTTATTATAAACCTATCTAACCATTTGGTCTCAGTTCAGGGACATACACGTACGGATGAATCGTATAATTATATTAAGATGGGACCGTAGCTTGTAAACGACTCAACTAACTAAGGCTGCTCGACATAACGTAAGAATATTTGATAATGTGTGTCTATAAACTCTACTTTTACAAGGTGCAATATATCAATATACATATGGTAGGGTAAAACAAAACCATGTTATTATAAATACAATTATTTGGTTTAAGAGATGGTGAGGATTTTTACCCATTTGAGGACCAGATGCGACACATTTTTATGAAATTTTATCGTTTTATAAATACGTATATAATAGCTTAGTCGAAAATTGTTCATATTTCTAATCAAATTAATTTTTATAGATATTTACATAACATCATTATTGCTACTATTGGATATCGAGCCAAGTCATCCGTCTTAAGGTAACGCGAAAGCTAAATCCAATTAGAAAATTCCTAAAGCTGTATTGCTTCGCTAAAAAATCTGATAATGGGAAAAGGGATTGAATACCGATGAGGCAAAAATGTTGCTCACTTGATCCTATTACGTAGAGAAGATAATACAAAAATATATGGTACATTGGAATACACATCTCCATGTCTTTGTATTGGACTAACTTGAAATATGAGATTTATTTATCTTTCTATAATCATATTCTCACGTTTATTATAGAGTAATCAGATTATTCTTATTAAAATTAGCTTTATTTGCCGAATTATGGTCGATACAGTTCTTCATTATTGATTAGGGTACCCAAATTTCGTGGCACTATGCTCTTGTTTAAGAAATAGAAGTATTTCATATTAAAATAACCTTACAGAATCTAGCAGCAGCTGATTTTGAAACTGACATTGAAACAAATACCAAAGAATAATTAACATGTGGTTTTAAACGTAGAATAAAAACAATTAGTTTAATTTTTTAAATAACATCAACAATTAAAAATTATACACATTGTTACAAAACTGGAAAGGATGACAGACGAGCAGACGGTTCACCTGATGTAAAGAGATCCCGTCGCCCATGGATACACGCAACAACCTAGGAGAGTTACGTGTACGTTGTCAATCTGAGAAATTAGATAAAATAGCCGGGTCGAGAACATATTAGGGATTTGTAGGTGAAAGGAGTGGGAAATAAAGAGGGAAGGAAAGGCCATTCGGCAACCTAGAAAATCATTGATAGTTTATTTTTTGCTGGTACTATGTGTTTGTTCCCCGAATGAACACGGTCGTAAAAGTCCAGCAATAGCTGTGAAAAGATGTTATTCTCTACCACCTCAAAATAATTCTTATAATCCTTTTAATGTTTGGATGTTATGAAGAACGACCCATCCAGCCAGAGCCGAGGATTTTTGATTCTTATAAACGTAAATATTTATTTTAATTGAAGGTTTTTTGTTTTCCGTTCTGTGTAGACTTAAGTACTTGTAAGATTGCATATCCGTGTATTACATTATTATTATATTGTATTACATTATTATTATTATTGTACTATTTTAATTAATTTATTTATTTACACTTTCTGTACAAAAATAGTACAATGGCGGACTTAATGCCATTGACATTATCTCCCAGTTAATTATTTTATGTAATTCTGGTAATTGTCACACTTGTCTTTCGCATATTAAATAAGAAACCATCTTAATTATTACATGTTTTTTGTGTCATTTCAGAGAACTTTGTTTATCAATTGCATATTTTTCCAAAAATATTATTAGCTTTCTCCACTTATTTTCTATTAAAACTTTTGCTGGGTAAAATTTTATGCTCCTCCGTTTAGCTTCATGTATTAATATTATGGTATCTACTACAAAGTAGAAATAATTTAGGTTAATATAATTAAAATTTAGATTAAGCTGTCATTCGAAAAATAGCAACTGAAATTTATTTTTCATGGGGAGGTAGACAAATGAGCAAGCAACTCATCTGATAGTAAGTGATCACTCCTACCCATGGATTCTTGCAACACCACAGGAGTTAAAACAATGTTCACAGCCTTTAAGTTACTTTTAAGGTATATAAAAAAAATCATAAACATAAAACGTATTAGACTTTTCACATTTAATTAACTTACAATTTTAGAATCTTATAGATCTTCTAGATGAAATTACATATTGAGTTGAAAAGGATACAAATATATTGTGACTCACGAAACGTCTAGCTGCAATAGGCATATTCAATAACATGTTTAGGTAGACAGTGAACAAAGTCTTTGGAAAAAAGTCAAGTAGGTTTTTTTATTAAAGGTTTATTTTTTATATTGGTTTTGCATTGAGTATGTATTATGTTCTTTCAAACTAAGTTAAAACGTTAAATATGGTCATAGTTTGAATTTGAATTAGATAACATAATGAAATTATAATTCAAATTCAAACTCAACATATCTTTATTCACATAGACCCTTACGCGTTCTTATGAAACGTCAAAATTTTACATTACTATGATATCAATGTTCATGATGAAGCTACCGCCAGCACGGAAGGCAGTTTCTGCTGAGAAGATTGGGCCAGAAACTCAGCAGTTGCTGTTTTAAAATAATGTAGGGTTACAATTATTTGTATTACAATTATCTCGTATGATCTACGGAAATATCAACAGTATGGATTAATACTGCGTTTAAGTCGGCAATGTATTCTGCGATGGCCTAATAGGCTTTTCGCAGAAGTGTATTTTTTATTTTGCACTTAAATTGGTCAAATGGTAGGTTTAGTACAGATGGTGGGGGGGTTTATTATACATGTTTATACCCATAAATGATTTATTCGTCGTTTGTAAAAGAAAACTTGGAATAGAAAAATTGTCCTTATCTAGTATAAAATTTATGTCTCACTCACATCACATCACTATTTTTAAATATTAATGAATGTTTTGACGAATAAATACGATATTATAAAGGATGTATTGGGAAGCCACAATAAGTATACCTATTTCTTAAAAAGGATCTCGAAGGATATTATATTAATATAAGCAATAATTCTGTAGAAACGATTTGCACGGTTAACTATTTAAGTTTTGGACAAATGTTTGTGATCATTTATACTGCCAATTTCATTCATTAGGAATTGTTAGGTATTAGAATACGATTTTGAATAGTTTATGTTCGAACAGAACTCCGACTATTTCGTATTACGGTTTCAAGTACATTCTTTTGTAGATAATTGTAATGTTTTTCTTATTTTAAATTGAAAATAACAATTATTTTATCGCGAACTAAAAAGTGAGCAGACGTGAAGTCAAACGAACGAACAAATGGAGTCTTTTCCATTTCTTTTTGAAATACGTTAGTCGTTATACAGTAACATAATGTATAAATATCATTAAAGATAGAAATACGAATAATAAGATGCTTAATAAATATGAATCCACTCTGAACTTCAACCATAAAGACGATAACAAAGCGAAGCTGTACAAGTGAACTCTCAAAGCTTTAGATGTAAATTTGACAGCCATCGAATCGATTTCAATGTCAAAAGAAGTAAATTTATTTTCAAGCCCTTTTCTCTGTCAAATAATATGAAAAAAGTTTATGAAATAAGGTTTTTCTTAACAAATTATCGCTTAAACTTTCAGTAACCTCCCGACAGATAATTTGAATCATTTTTAACATGGAAAGACGGAGATAGAGATTTCATCTTTACTGATATACTAGAAAACTAGCATCTGAATTGATGGCAATCGATCACCACCGCTAGCCATGACTTCCCTCAAAATCTGATCAATCCCCATAATCCCACTAGTATTTTTTTATGAGATACGTTTATAATGCTATTTTGAAAAAAAGCTTTCATACCAAAGCCGTGAACTATTTTTTTAAGTTTTTGTATTGTTTTATTAAAGTGTTATAATTCTTCCAATTTATATTTTTTTTATGGAAAGGAAGATAAACGAGCCGACGGTTCACCTGATTGTAAGCGGTCTCGTCGCCCATATACAAACGCAACATCCGGAGAGTTGCGAGTGCGTTGTCAACCTGGGAGATAGCATATAATAAGTTTATTGGGTAGGGTGGGGTCGGGATTAAGGATTTGGTGAGGATAGGAATGAGAAAAGAAAAGGGTAGACATGGCCATCCGGCATTCCCAATATTCATGCATACTTTATTTTATGCCGACTTTATAATATATTTATAATATTGTACCATTTTATATTTTATTTTTTTCTTTTCTATATGTGTCGTCATAGGTGTGTATATTGGAATGTCTAATGATTGTTTAGTCCTTTATTTCATGGGATGGCTAAGACACTCGAGACTGAAATAAAGAACGGTATGCAATAAAATATATCATTTGACAAAATAGGGGAAAGTACAATATTTGTGATATATGTTGTGTGTATATCAATAGGCATGTAAGTTGATGAAATTTTAAAGTCCTTTAGAAAAAGAAAAAAGACTTGCTTTTCTTTTAAAGACTCTGTTGTTATACTGGGTGAATTTTCTTTTATCTGTAACTAAATTGATGTTTTATTTACATTTTTATTCTACTTTACAATTAATTTCTGTTTTGAAATAGAATATGTTTAAAATTAATTTCAAAATTATTTTTATCTTTTTACTTTTGGAACAAGCATCGAGTTAAGAGTATTATAAAGATGCATATGTGCAAGGTACCAAATAAGAAAATTAATATTATTGGTCTGGCTGCTAGAGTAATATATTTGGTGTAAATAATGATAACAGGACTTGATGTTACAATTATGTAAGTAATAAAGATAGTAACTCATATATGCTTTTTTTAAATAAAACAATGTTACCGCTGCACATATCTCTGCTCAAAATTGTATGTACGTTTTATATTTCCTCTAATGAACGCCAACTACCCTGGTCCTAGTAAGCATGAAAACACCCGTTCTATATCATAAGGATTATATCTTTTATATCATAAGAACATTATACTTTTATATCTTTAGTTTATCAAATAATTATATTTAAAACTTTATTTCGAAAGAAAGAACGCTTTAATCCGCAGTGGAATCCAATGTTCCCTGGCGAGAAAACCAGCTTTAACGGTATTAAAAGACGATTTTACATTTACATAAAGTAAACAATGGTCTATCTTTACTTCAAACACTTCTTGAAGTATTTTAACCAAATTCAAAAACGGGGAAGTTATCGTGGTTTACCTATTTCTCCAAAAACTGGTTTATAATTAAAACCATTTTTGGCAATATTTTTTTTTTATTTCAAAAGGAAAAACTTTTGAGTTGGCTCCATGAAATTTTCATGAGATCGGACTATAATCATGTTAGTTAATTTTATGTTGGTTTCGTTACTAATAGTTAAAATTATACTTGTCGATTTACATGGTCACGGTCAACACATGTCTTTTTCAAATTTCTTGAGTGTCCCTTTTTATTTCCTGTCGTTGTTAAAATTTCCTGACATTAAACGTGAGGAGGTTCTTAATTTCCGCATATTTTTTTTTGATATTTGCTATCTCAAATGTGAGTTATTAATGAATAACTTTTAAAACTTTTTTTCTTCTTTCTTTGTGTGTAATATATCTTACACAAAAAGAAAGAGTTTTTAAAAGTTGACTTCTTGACGTCATAGAGATTGGTCAATATTAGGTTTATTTCTAAAATCAATTCAAAGTTGGTTTTTATTTTTGTGTGAAAGTAATACTAGTCTTTTCACTAGTTATTTAGTTACATTAAATCTTAAAAAAAAGAAATTGATTCCAACTCGGGCTAACTAGCAATAGGACGTTATTCATTATTAGTTATTAGCACTAAGCAGGACTATCGATCCTATTGCCAACAATTGATAAAATTTAAGCAAGAAAGAGAGAAAGCGACCAGGATTATTCAACAAAAGGAGTGTGGTTTTTCATCATGATAACGCTAGCCCTACATGATAACGCTAGTTCTGCGGTCATCTCCCTTGCGATATTGGTCTGGTATATCTCCATGTAGAAGTGGGTCTTCCTCTTCCCAGGTTATTTGTTGGGATATTCATTACTTTTTTTACAGAGAAATTATCTTCTCGTCTTATTACGTGGCAATACCATCGGAGCCTACTCTCTTTTAGTTTTTCAGTTATAGGGGCCACTCAAACATTTCACGTGTTCATTGTGTATTTTGTCCATTCGTGTTACATCATTATTCGTGATACATACTTGTCCAGCGCAATATCTTCATTTCAGCTGTATACAAGTATTGTTCGTGTTTTTTTGATGTTGTCCAGCATTCTGCTCTATATAGCATTGTTTGATACATCTTTAGTCACACAGAAAAAAAGGAGACTTTGGCTGGGAGGTGTAAATGCATCTGCTATATAGTCCTGATCTTACACCTTCAGATTTCTATCAGTTTAGGTCTCTTCAGAATTATTTAGGCAGTATCAGGTTAACATCGCGAGAGAATGGCAAAATCCACTTGTGGCGGCTTTTGATCAGAAGCTCCAAAATTTTTATAGCAATGTGATCATGTAGGGACATGATTCCATCCTTCAAGATGAAAAAAGTGATCGAATAAAATGGCACCTACATACTTAAGTTTGTTTTTAATTGATATATTCAACGTCAGTGGCACGTTAGAGATGGGTTTTTTGGCATTGTATGCCTGGACATGCTGATCGAATTAGCCACCACCTTTGGGGTACTAAAAACGAATTTATATTACCACTGCCTTATCTCTAGTTAGCTGTTATGGATATTTATCTTACATCGAATACCATTAAAATATGATTAAGATTTATTACAAAACTCAAGAGATCATCTAAAGACCTAAATTTAATCTCGAATCTCGATTCCAACCAGATAAATTCTTATCATAAATTATGAACATATTTTTTTTTGTACAGGATAAGGTTGATTAAGATTTGTTGCCAGCCTGTGAGACGTTATTACGTCTTAGAGCTGAGTTAATACAAAACTATTTTAATTTGCCAAAAATATTTACTTAAATATATTATCTGTAAAGCAATTCATTGTTGAGAGAAAATGGTCTCGAAAAAAGAACTAGTAAGACACTTATGCAGTGACATTTGTCTACATCGTTTTAGTATACCACGTTCTCAATTTCATAGAACTTCTTAGTAATTTAACGTATCTTTTCATTAATTAAATCAGTCATTAAAACGTTGCTAAAATATATTTTTGAGACAAATAAATAAAAGCATAGGCATAAATAGTTGTTTGTACTTTCAAAATAGATGCAGTGTATACGTTACGTATAGCGTAATTTATAACAATCGTGCTATATACAATATACAATTTTAAGTTGAAATACACCAACAGATAACAGAATGAACGAATGGAAAATAAAAATACTCTGCTCAATAAAATGTAATAAAACATTCTAGTACAATTGAGCCCCGTTCGATTTGTTTTTGCTTATTTCAGTTGATGATTTAAAAAATATTTAATACTTAATATTGTATATTTGGTTATCTGCCAGTTCTGTTCATATACTATGTAAAGTTATGCTCTAAATATAGCTTACTTAGTTACACGTAACACGTTATATGATTTTTGCCAATAAAAGGCATGTTAAGGGTAAATAAGTGCAAAATATTTCCAAATTCTTTCAAAAAAGGTACTGCAAAACCAGTTCAACTCTTTGACCGATTATTTCAAAGTAAAATCAGAGACGTGAACTGAAAGCATTGAAATGTATCACCGTACACGGTTTGAATATCAAAGATATTTCTGATGTCTCAGCTATGTCTTTAATTAAATAATATTTATAACACGTTCAAATAAATTTCTTAGCGTACTATTTTGAAAGACATTAAAGTATAAATTAATTTCTTATGTATAATGTATGAATGTTTGTTATAAAACAGTAAATATGATAAACACATTTACTAAGCTAGAGAGCAAAAATGATGGAAGTAACAAATAAACCAACCAAACCAAATAAACCAATATTAAGCGTTAGCGAAGTCAGATTTACCTACATTTATATGAATACAACATAGTTCCCTTTTTGAGCTGAAAACAATACAAGTGACAAATATTTACATCGAACGTACTAAATTAGCTGTCGCTAAAAAATTACTTAATTCTAACTTTATTATCACTGACTACAAGACATCAATTATATTATAGAATGTATTTATTTTTAATTAAACGCTAATTACTTATTTTCTTTTCAACGTGGAAATTGTCTGGTCTCGGTTATGGGTATTTAGAATGCACTTTTAGTTTTTTTTTATATTTTACTCGCGCTTTAGCTTGATTTTTTCTTTTGTGAGGGATTTTCAGTATTTCTGCCTAACGAACAGCCCTAAGAATTTTAATTATACCATCATATTTTATATGTTTTGAGGTAGTTTAAGGTTGATCAAATCTATAACATAGAGAATTGGCTGTCACTTTTAACCTGTGACAAAATATAAATGGATGTTAATTTTAATTAACTGATCATCGTGATGGTCTACTGTAATGGCTACACAATTACTTTTCCAAGAAGCTACCGATAATGTCTACCATCAGTTTTGGTTTTTCTCAGAACTAACTAACGGGATAAACTGAAAAGAATGATGTTTGACCTCCTTTTAAGTCTAAGGGTCTAAGTCATTCTTGACTACCGGGACTGACTTTTTACTTGGCCATCCGACACATGGATCGTCTGTCAGCACTAATTTAAATTCAAGTAAGAAACAACGGTAAAGTCATTGTTCCACCGGCGGATTCGAATCCATGACCTCCGGTTTTTAAAGAAAGGAACTATACCACTTTTTTAGGTTTCGTACTGCGAAACTAAGACACGGAACCCATACACGTTTGTTTATCTGCCAAAACAACTCCACCTCCTCTCAGCGTTTCTCCTCATTGCTGAGGGTCGTGAATCTCTATTGATTCGAAACACTTTTTCGGACTATTTTTAACTTTGCCAAAAAAATATTATAAACTAAAACATAACTGTAGTGAATGTCAAGTAACATTAATTATTAATGATTTTGTACTTGCCAATTAGTTTGGCTGGTTGGCGCAGTGATAGCCTACACTGCCTATTGCTGCAAAGGTATCGGCTTCAATTCACACTGGGGAACAAACCAATTCAAATTCGTAATAGTGCCTTGCTTTTAATTTGTTGTTCCATTTTTTTTTCTTAAATTACTCCAGCCTTGGTAAGGTGCATCTTCTTTTTAGTTTTCATTATATTACGGCCTTTACACGCCTTTTTTTGTTTCTGTCGATTATACTCGCGTATTTTCATCAATACTGCTCATCATATAAGATATTTACAAATCAAAATTGTACCAAGTTTAAGAAGTGAGTAAATGCTCCCAGGTACTTATAAAAACACTTGTTGTACATCTCATTATTTCTAATCGTGTAATTGAGAAGTTACGTTTTAATGTCTGTTACTTAATCATGTCCGACCGGATGAATAATTTTAGATATTTAATCTGCCAAATGCTAGAGAAGTAACTATATGGATCAGGTACACACGTTATACACGTTACGTTTTGCAAAATTATAATAGGACCATTTTTAACTATAGAATAGGTTTTATACGAAAATATTGCTTTTATAATAAAATTTTATTAAAACTGGGAGCAAAGTTCAATGTTAAAAAGAGGTATTGTTGGCGAATTTGCCGAAAAAAATAAGCCTTCAACAAGAAATTTTAACCACAGCTATACAAAGTAAATAGAAATTAAATGGCATACGATTTATTTCTTATTAATTTAAACATAATATCTTTTTTAATATTCTTATTAGATTCTTTTATTATGAAAACTAAAACAGAATGGATTATTGGTACTGTTAAGCAAGTAACCATAAAGTTTAATAATAAGAACGTACTTTTTCTTCTACTAGAGTTCTAAATTAAACTTTCTTTTTAAAGAATACTACCTGCGTTCCGTGGTTTCCCTCTCGTCATTTTTTGTTTGTCGAAAATGTATGCTATATGGTAATTTGCGTAATAAACTATGTACATATATGTCAAATTGTATCCAAATCTATTTATTAGTTTCTGTGTGATGGATCGGGTAGCATCCATCCAAACACAAACTTTCACATTTATAATACACTCACCAGCACGGAAACTTGCCCAAGTTTAAAATCTGTGATAACTTTGTTTTTTTTTTCATTTAGGTCAATTCTAAACTGAATTCATTTTCGGCAATTGTTTCTGAGAAATAGATCGGATAATGACACTGCTTGTGCTGTCTAAATTGGCGTCAAAGGCATTTTTATGAGTTCTAAGGCGCAACTTAAAAACTTCCACAACGTTAGAATTCATCGACTTCGCGGGATAAATGGCAAACTTAACCAATACTTCAGAACACAAACCTAAATGCAATTTTAATTTATATTTAAAAATCCACAAAAATAGTCATCAAGTTGCATATTAATTTTACGTATGAAAATCTTCAACGGTACAGTTTTAATGGCGTCCCTATATGACGTTTAATTTCACAGTTCTTATAACACAAGCAAAAATTCTGTACTACTTTCTTAATAAAATAATTTAATGGTGATTAATTGCGCAATTGATACCGCGGCTAACAGCTTTTGTGAAATGTGTATTATTTAGAAATATTATCTTTCTAATGTGAATCATCGGATTATTTAATAAGGGTAGGTTACTTATAAATAGAAGCTATAAATTGTGCTTCAGAATTCTGAAAAAAAAATAACATTAGTTGTACATTTATAATCTGTATGTATATTACATTTGAGACCCTTTTATTTACCCATTTTCGTAAAAATCTTCGTTGAATGGTCACTCATAAGCCCTACTTTGAATAAAAGGACACTTTGATCCCCAATAGTATCAAAGAGTCCCTGGCGACAAAACCAGCTTTGACGAGATTAAAAGATGCTTTTACATTCACATAAAGAAAAAGTTGCCCTATCAGATCCGTGCATATCTTTTGAAGTGTATTTGATATATTATTAATTCATCTATTTAATATAATTCAACAACTCAACACATATTATTTGTTTACAAGTAGTATTCATCCGTTGTAAGAATAAATTAAAACCTAAGTTTATTTTTTTTATTAACGCCACATGGCGACTAATCAGTGTGCTTATCGATCTTTTTACACACACCACCAATAAGAACATAATGACACAAAATCTAATGAGTGCTTATGGTACATTAGATATGACATAACATAGAGTATGATCTCAGGCGTCAAAATTGGGCCATGGGAAATATTGAGTCAATTCGCTACTCTTTTACGACGTAAAAAAGGACAAGCTAACTAACGAATTTACTGATTTTCTTTACAATAATGTAGTAAAATATAATGCTAAAGTATAAGAAAACTTAACAGCATAAATAAAATACTGAAAAAAGGAAACGGAAATATTATGCGCAAACTTGAGCATTAATATATATGTTGTCGAGTCAAGTTGAGAACCTCACTTTTTTTAAACTGGCATAGAAATATTGTTTTCAAGAGAATAATATAACTAAAACTTATACCACCTTTAAAAATAGATATTCTCTTATAAATTTAAAGGCACATTGATATGTGGGAGTCCCGGTCTGCTTAACCGGGGTATCCTATAAAAACCCACGTTGCACCTTCTCCATCGCATTGTTTAGGGAGAAGGGAACACATAGACGCAATCTTTCTGGGCCCCGGTGCGACCATTATCTAATCGGGATCCCTCACGGTGCTGTGCTCGTGCTAGCTTACCTCTCGGTCTCTCCACGACGCGATAGTTAAATATAGTAGAGCATTTGTAATGGCAGCAGACCAAGTCAGGTAAAACTTTCAGATACCTTTAGAAGAAGCGTAAACTTTTACTCGCTAGGATGATTGCAGTTTCCACTAGTGAATTACATGTGCGGGCTAAATTTTAAAATGCAATATTTGTTAAAACGAACAAAGCTCGATTTATAGCTACAAACATTGCGCATGTCAGACACGTGCCGTGGCACACAAAATATAATATTCTTCTATACAGTGTCTATTAACAAATTAATATTCATAGTAAGAAATCGAGCAGATGCCGACAGACACGGGCCATACATTCCGTCTGCCACGACACTTGTCTGACACGCGCGATGTATGTATATATAAAGAAATAAAAATAAATCACCTTACCTACTTAATAATAAATTTGTTAAAGGTTTTGTAAATTAAAAACATTTTATTATTTTAAATCCGCTACCAGTTCTATTCTAGTAACTACTAATTCAAAACGAAACCCGTAAGCAACATTTCAAATATAAGAGTGTAACTTTAAAATTTCCTACCTTCATAACACCATCTTCTCTCATAACTATGTTCATAGCATATGGTATATCAACTTTAAAGAATATCATTAAATAGTCATTTATGCACTTGTCTTGTTTGCTCCTCTCTTTACCTCAATCCACATTTCCTTTTGAAATATATAGCAAAACTATATCACGCTACGTGTAAAACGTAATTTTCCCGTCAAGTATTGAATGGGGCACTTTAATACGATTTCTGTATTAAAGGTAAGTGTTTGATTCAGGAAATTCTATGCGGTAAAGTAACATCGATTCATTTAATATAATGGATATTTTGTCCTTCACTCAGTCACTTTCATATATTTATTATTAGAAAATACATTTTTCTTTTCATAATAAATTAAACTATTGATTGAAAAAATGACGTTATATTTTAGGCGTAGATTTTGTTTTCACGTGGGAAAAATCCTTTATAAATCCACAACTGCTTCGTGGTTAGCAAGAAGGCTATGTGTGGGTCCTGGTCAGAGGAACCGGTGTACACACTTAAAACCCATGTTGCGCCTTCTCTGTCGCATTGAGCCAAGAGAACACGAAAACGCAATGGAAATTTATGTGTAAAGAAAGATTGTCTTTCATGTTGTTCGATGAAAGTTCAATTTAA
>JAOCPS010289621.1:0-13098 GCA_025505425.1 Graphium colonna | reverse complement strand
AATGAAATGATTGTTAAATTATCATATTGATTAAGTAACAAACTCATAAAGATATATTAAAGATGAATACAATAATTTAGATAATAATATATTTTTAAACAATTTGAATTATGGTGGATTTTTTTTTGAACATAACGTAGTTCTTAAAAAGAAGTGTATGCACGAGTCCTAAAAAAGCAATATATTGGGACAGACGTATAAACAAAGTCAGTGGCGCATCACTAACAGAATATTGAACATCTCATGTTTTCAAAATATAATATTTTTTATCTAACATGTGTCCTTAAATAATGAAGGTATCAATATCAAAGATTTATGTCCCACTTAAGAGAGAAAAGTTCTTCATTTTTGGAATTCCTAGCGCGGCGTGGATGAAGTCGTGTGAGATTGTGGTGCGATAGGGAGGGGATAATATCGATAGCACGTAAATATCGCGATCGCACCGACCCGATATCGATACCCGATGTCGGTAATTTACGGGTGCCTCGGCGAGAGTAATTGAAAACGGTAGAGTCGATATACATTGCAATCTTCTATGGCACTATACCTCACTATCTATCTATTAATTATACACACATTGTTCGTTTACATTATTAGCAATTCATTTTATACTTTGTTAACTATATTACTTGGCGAAGAAGACTAAGGAACAATGCTGCTTATACATTATAGTGATATTACACTAAAATACTGTTTGATTAATAAAATAGCGATTTAAGAGAGAAAATATTAAAAAGTGCCAGATATACAAACTAAAAGTTAAAACGAATAACAAATCATATAAAAAGCTAGGACTATACGTTTTACTAAAAAAATATATGCAAAAATAAATAAGTTTTCCTTTTTTAAAACAAAGAAGAAAAACAAAAAGATCTTTATTCCATACCGTCTTTTGTTGTTTTTACTCACTATATAACGAATTTCTGCAGTCCTGACATTGGCAATTTTATAAATGACTTATTCTTTTTAATTTTAGTAGTGGTATAAATAACATCTAAACTAAAGCTTGTATTATAAGTTATATAGAAAAATAATTTTTCGCCACTTACACTGAATAACACGTGACTACTACTAGAGAACTACAGATCATGCCTGTCACAACTGGGATAGTAATGTTGCTAGTTTTTAATTTGTGTTCACAAATATGTGGAAAAATACAAGTACGAAATTGGCAACATTGTTTTAAGTTTGCACAAGTGTTAACTTTTTGCTCAGCACCGTTTTCACAGCTAACTGCGATAACCCTGTTCTATCGCAGCCAGAACAATTTAACAACAATGCTCTGAACATGTTCCAAGAAGCGCGCATGAGAAATATTCACGCTTTTTGCGACGCGTATCCTATGTCGAACCAAAGCATTTGTTCATGGATTGTTTGACCAGATAAGCACGGTTCGCGACAAAGTTA
Organism: Graphium colonna; assembly: GCA_025505425.1. Taxonomy (NCBI): domain Eukaryota; kingdom Metazoa; phylum Arthropoda; class Insecta; order Lepidoptera; family Papilionidae; genus Graphium; species Graphium colonna. The sequence goes on along the minus strand of JAOCPS010289621.1, from coordinate 11,691 downwards.
TTTTAATATTGTTAATATGGTAACTCAAACATAATACACATCCATCATTATACGTTCGGATATTAAACTAACTGACATAATGACGTATTTAATTTACTATAGAAAACGTATGTTTTACGTAAGTTAAAATTGTTGCTTGTGGATACATCAACTAACCAATGCCAAAACAAGAAAAGAATGTTCATACCAACAAATTGACACACTTTCGCACACATAATATTAGTAATGATTCTCATTTTGAAGACAATCAGAATTACTACAAACTTTTTTTGAAAGAGAAAGTCACATCCATCCATTATATTCATTGTTTTACTATCTGTGACCTGTGACTCAGCCAGCGAGAAAAAAATAAAACTTTTTGCCTTGGGAACTCCTTTCTTCTGATATCTTTATCTGAGGCGACGGTATCATTTGTATCAGTACCTTTTATAGTAATTTTAATTTTTAAAAGGTGAAAATAAAATTTTTAAAATCGGTTCATAAATGACAGAGATATGTGCGAACGTACATAAAAATAAAGAAACGTTCGCATTGAGAACTTTCCTTCTTTTTTGAAGTCGCTTAAGAAATAAAAGGAAAACTACCGAATTATAGTATCTATAAAATCTACTTTATCTTCTTTCTATTGATATATTTCTGAAAGACAATACAACAACATAGCACGTAATTATATTAATTAATATTAATATAAAATACTTATCTTACAAATCCGCAATTTGCAATAGCAGCGAGAGTATTGCGGTAGTTGCAAACCGGTAACACGTTACAGCGGCGACGTAGTTGAGTCTTTCTTAAACGAACACATTAATCAAGTCTGCATCCAGATCCAGACGTATATGTGCGTTTTTGTAGAGCCTCTACGATTTCTGTTGCGTTATTGTATAATTTTTCAATTACCATGCCTGCGGTCCAACTAGATCACCGACTTTGACGGGGTGCGCGTTGATGTCTTATATATTGAAGAACTCGTTTGAGCTACATGGAGTGCTACGAATTTAGGCTAATTATTTTTATAGCTTTTATACCTTTGCACGAATTGTTTTAAACTAAACATTTAGTAAGTGTATCATGTATACTTTATAACTATATTTATGATAATATTTTGAAAACATTACGTTTGGAATGGGTGGTTGTACCATTGTTAAGAGCGTGTGGGCGCGAAATTTAACGGTCTTTCCAGTTTCTATAAATTCTCATTATACGATAACTGATATTATAAGTCGCCAACGAAACATTTTGCTTTGTAATGTTCACTTAAGACAAATTTTATGTATCCAAAAACTAACTAATAAAATTTTTTTCAAAGAAAATTACAAAATCTGATTTCAAACGCCTCATAAGTATTCTTTTTAGACATATCTTCGGAGTCATTTTGATTAAAAAAATATGAAACTGATTTTTATGGCAATTATATGTGACTATTTTGTAAGTATACCGTATGATAAAATGAATTTTTGAAATCTGTTCATAAATGCCGGTGATATGCGCGAACATACATAAAAAAAATAAATATCCGAATTGAGAACCTTCTCTTTTTTTGAAGTCTGTTAAAATACTGTCTATCCTCATCAGAGGTTTGTACAAATATGCCTAAGATACAAATGGATGTATATTATTAACTGCCATGAGTAATTCACTTGTTTTGTAGATTTTAGATATATAGGAGTTACTTGTCTTTATAAGAAATTTTATGTCCTTTGGCCTGTTTTATAATTTTCATGTTCAAAAAACAGTGCCTTTGCGTTAAGACTTCTTTGATAATTCTTACCTTTAATGCGTATAAAAAATAGATAAACGTTGTTAACCTAAGACTTTACGGTCAACAGCATTTAGAAACATTGTAACCTTGAGTGGTTAGTCAGTATCAAGAACGCGCCTGGACGCGAGCTGAATAAAAATCTAGAATTTACCAATACAAAATGTTTTACATGAGATTCATTTGAATATTACCGGCTCGAATAGCAAACCTTGCGTTTCTTATTCTTAGATTATTTGTATTACTTGCGTTTAATTGAATGAAATTAAGTTTAATTTTATACCTTAAATTCTAGTTTCAAGTTTTGTTTAGTAAATATTCATAAACGTTTGTATTTTGTATTCTTGGGATATTTATATATATTATACATTCATTTAAATGTCAGGCACAACTTGAGAGTTAAATTTACTTGTAATTATAAATGCTAAACTATCGTGTTTAATTTTCCATCATTAAACTATATGCATGATTTTAATCAAGGGGAAAACAAATAGCTTTCTAATTATTCGAAAGCCGACCGACAGCCCATTTACCAGTCGTGTAAACGTCATAAAAGATATAAGATTGAAATAACTACAATCAAATACAGCTATTTTAATTACGACAATAATTATCGTAATAACAACTGTATGAGATGGTATTTAAATTTGTTTAAACTTGCCGTCATAATATATACCATTAAAATGCCTCGGGCATAGAGGAGAGACAGTTCGTATAACGTCTGTGGAACGACTTGAAAACATGTTGCAATGTGTACATAGAATACTAGTTAGTCGCTGCGGTTTCACCTCTTAATATTTTTCCATTTAAAAAAAAATAGGTGATCCTCTCGTTTTAGTCATTGCGTGATGTTATATAGCCCAAAGGCATTTCACATTCTTTGATTCGTATCAATAGGTCCTGGGATTGGCATTCAACCAAACAAACAAAATAAAGTAAATACTTTAGTAAAAATTACGTAAAAATACTTTAGTATTTTAGTATAAAAATATACATTTTGCACTCAAAATTATCTTGAAAGTCAAAAATTTACATAGTAGTGGTCCAACAGCTTTAAAGGTCCGCAGCGCAGCACTTGTAATAATTACAGCATCATTTACATAAAGGGATAAAACGCCGCAGGCGAGGTGGTACGGCGGGAGACTTTTTAAAAAGGCATTGTTGGGAAAATATGTCCAAAAACAATGGAAAGAAATAAAATAAAGTTACATTTTACCACAAAACCTGGTTTCCAACTTTTATTTTAACTAACTGTGCAGTTCAGCGGGGCTTTGTTCCGTTTTATTCCCATTCAACTTCTTTTTATTCGAACGTTTTAGTTCTATTTACGGTTTTTTCATTTAGGTTTACTTTTTAAGACCATGAAAGTTTCATAGTTTACCACTGCAAATATTATTTTCACATAATGTTAAAAACCGACTTCAAATACCGTATATATTTAAATTTGTAAACGAAACATCAGAGAGTGAATGGGGGTTTAGTCAGCCGAAGAGTTGTTTTGTCTCACTCTGAACCGGGACAAATGTACAAAGTCGCCGGCTAGTAGATAATTTTTTTACGAGATGTAAATATTCCGTCCCTCTCTCTCTCAACTCTTTAGGACATTGGGTTAATTAGTTAAAACATATAGGCTTTTGTAAATACTGCTTGAAGACCGTCTGTTAAGCTGACGATCCAAAGATGTAAGTAATCCATTACCTTTGAAAACGTATCTTAACATCCAAATTATTTTAATTAATATAAATTTGTTTAATAACGTTGCATATAGATGATCACTTAACTCGGAAAATACTGCTTAACCCCTGTATTTCCCCTTATTATCTGTTATTATTGAAATGAACCATCGTAAAAATACGTCGGCAGCCCATCATTAGTTTACATATCCTGTTTTTGGATAACAGCTACGCATCAACTTTTTATCAGTGATAAATTTGAATGTCAGTGGCGTAAAATTTGTCAGTGTATAAGCCTATTTTTGATTGCATTTAATCCGTGGCTCTACATCGTCTATACTAATATTATAATGCTGAAGAGTCTGATTATTTGATTGAACGCGCTCATCTCAGGAACCATTGGTTTCATTGAAAAAATCTTTATTTTGTTGGATAGCCCATTTGTCACGAGAAAGGCTAAATAACATTAGGCTATGATCAAGGGAGCGGGGCATCAATAAGAAATGTTGCAAAATTTACGTGGTCCAAACCGCAGGCACCAGCTAGTATTGAATAAGTCTTTATGAAGATGAATACTCACATGTTATCATATATTTTTATTATTATACTAGCTATACCTGTCTTGAAATGGTAAAGGAAAATGATATAAGCAAATTTCTATCAAAGATAAAAAAACAGTATATAAATGAGTTTGCAATGAGGACATACGGTGAATAGTTAACCTGATGCCTTAGAGAGAGTTGTTACTGTGTTAAAAATTATAAGCCATTGGTAAAAGTTTACTTTTTACACGATCTGATTTCCATATTGCATATGATGTTAGGAAATTTTATCGTTAATTAATAATGATATACAAAAGTTTCTAAATATATAATCAGCTTCTAAAAAACACACAATTTTACAATGTCAAATTATGACTTACCTTGAATAAACTTCAATCATAACTTCTCTTATGTTGTTTCAGTCAAAATTTACTTATAAAGCACTCTTTGACAACTTCAATAAAAAGCAACTTCGCAATTAATTCTCACAGTTTACGCTATAAATCCTTCTATATAGAAGCAATGTTGATAAATTTAGCACGGCAGCATTTCGAAGAAAAAAAACTGGCATTTAGAGTAACGTTATAACTAACAAACATTAAACCTATTGGTAGTTGCGTATAAAAGTCAATACAAGTATCGTGAGGGCCCGAACGCATAAATCTGAAGACGCAAAAGGGTAAAAGTGCGCCTGCTGCCCTTATTAGGGACGAAAGGGATAATTTATTCGGAGAGCGAATTAGGTTAATTAAAAATACATTACTTGTGCTACGACTGCTACCATACTACATGTATGATAAAGTATTTTTAAAATGTTTCGTATAAAGCACAACGTTCATATGTATAACTATGTCTGAATTTAGGAAATAACTTGTTAAAGAAATAATTACCTCTTAAACAATTGTTTTGAGACACTTAAGAGGTTATTATTTTACATATTGAACCAAATTTAATCTAAATCCAAAATAATTACTTAATGTTTTTGGAAAATCGTGAATATGAAATCTTCATATGAATTTAAATCTTTACTTAAAAATGATCCGTTTTGCTGATACTTCCTGATTTTTTCCTAATTTTGTTATTGCTTTTATTCGTAATGATATAGAGATATATAAATACTAGGGAATAATTGGGAAAATCTGCCTAGCATGATCTCATAAAAATTATATAAAAATAAATGCACTTCGATCTTATATTTTGCATTTAGTAAAGAAAATACGAAAATTGTTTTTAAAAATAGCAAGGACGGTGCTCTTGAACTAACTGCTAGATATTTAAAATTAAAATTGTAGACTTATATTATGTTATGGATATAGAAAGTGTAACTATTTATGTAAATGGATAATTTGAATTTTAACTTTCTGATTTTTAACTTGAAAATATGACAGTTGATACCACTGAATTTCTTACAGCCGTAATGGTGAAATCTGGTTGGTTTTGTCGTTCATATACAAAATGTAAAAATTATACAAGATTACTGACACCTACTAAAATTAGTGAAATTTCTATTTCAATTAAAAAATTATTTACTATTTCTCCTATTTATATTTCTACAAATGTATTGCTCTACGGAACTTCGTAGTTAATTAAACTACTAGCGAGTCAGATGCTATCGCGATACACTGCGTAAATCTATCAAAACTTTGTAGAGCATCCGTAGTGTTGCCAGCAATATTTTTTTTACCCGACAGTTCGTAGAGGATGAGTATTATTAGAGGTTCCACAATGGTTGAACTTTTTATGTAATTTTAATAAATGTCACACTTAAGCGCTCTACATTTGGATATTTATGTGTCATGTCATTTACGTGATGTGTAAAATCTTTAATGGAGATGGGGGAGGTAGTGTGTGTATTTTTTCCCTATTTAATGTATTTCTAATGCATACTATATAATTAGTTAAACTGTCACCGTAACCTAGTGGTATAGGCCCAGGATAAACAAACCGGAAGTCGTGGGTTAGAATCCCGTGAAGGAAAAACTTGGTATTGTTTCTCAGTTTGGTTAGGATAATGTGGGCTGATTAGCTAATTGCCTGAAAATAAAGGTTATCCATGCGTCCTGTGCGTAGTCTTTCTCCGATGATGTTGGATATCCGTCCCATCAGGCTATGAGATTAGAAGAAGGGAGAGTGCACCTATGTTTAAACGTACACTTGTGCACTATAGTATCTCTTTCGCAGTTGGATGATCTCTGAGTAAATTGTCCATCGTAGCCGTAATTCGGTTGCGAAGATTTTTTTATGTAAAAGTATCAGTTCAATACTCTGCTGCTTTGTATAAACCTTGACAGTGCCAAATTTTCTTGCTCCTCTATCAGATTAATATTTGTAAAAAGTCTTTGAAAGTGTTTGCTTCACGTATTAATTTACGATAGCTCAGTCAGTAGGGACAGTCTGGGCGACACGTTTCGCGCTGTCTCCGTGGCCCGTTGTACCGTTACTCACAAATTGCTCTACCACTCCAAATGACGAATGATCTCGCCAATTCCTTCAATATCACCAAACGGTATAACTTAATCGTTGATTTGATTTTATTTGAATATTTCTTTTATTTTATGGAGGCAAAAATGGCTAAAGATTTAATTTATTTTTCGGAGAACATACTTTAATAACAATAGAACATTTGTAGGCATCACGTAGTTTTAAAAAGTGTACTGAGAAATAATAAAGATATCCATTATTAAGTTACCTCTTGATAATTGCGTCATTTGTATGATTGGATTTATTTTTAAGTTTATTCGAAACTTTTCTATTAAAATCATATATTATATAAAAAAGCCTGTACATAATTTCGTGATAATTATATAGAAAAATCGTTTTTATTTCAACGACTTTCTAAAACTATATATGAAAAAAAATCTAAAAATGTTTTAATGTAAAATTGTGTTATAGACCTTAGTGAATAATATAGACTTAAAAATACTTAAGGCAAAATAATTTTGCTTGCTCGATATCATTCGAACCCATAACCCTACTGTGGTGACCACATGTAACCTGTTTCGAGTTGAAAAAGTGATATCTCGCCAACCATAAACATTGATACAGTTTTCATTGCTCAGCAACAGTTATAATTAATGCCCGCTAGATGTCGCTGACATATTTAGCGTGTTTGCTCATAAGTTAATCCGGACATGAGATGTCATCTAGTGTTACGATTGGAATAAAAGCTTGATGAAGAATAAAAGATGATCCTAGTACCGATTTCATTTTATTAAACATGCACTAAAATTAAGAATTACTGAGGTATTAGAACTAACCTAATAACATGTTTAAACTTTTGCAAGACCTATGAGCATAAGGGATTTAATGCAATATTAATATAATGAATAATCTTAATTGACACAATAATTTATTATAAAATAAATAAATATTTGGTTTCAAATGAGAACAGCTAGAGAAACATCCGCATACATTGCCAAAATGACTTAAATACTCTTAACTTTACATGTATTAATTTTTCTTTATATATTCAAATATAAGTTTAATGATTATATAAGTAAATCAAATCGTCCAAACATACAAAATTGGAAACAAACAAATAAAAAACGAAGAAAAAAAAAGTGGCTATCTTAACCACTGTGCTATAGAGTGCCAGTGTGTTTTTAAGACTTCAAAAAAGGGGGAGTTTCTGAATTTGGTAAAAGGGGAGGTTTTTATGTTTATATTTTTTAGGTATGTACGCTTGCCATTTAAAAAATTCTCTTAAAAATTTTTCGTCTTTATGTAATATTTGGAAATGGTTCCATAAAATTTTTAAAAATTCCTAATATCTGTTATATCAAAATAACAGAAAAATATGTCTCAAAATACACTATCTAGCGTTTGAGGTCGATTTTTGTAACTTCCTTTGTAAATAATATTGTTAATAATTAATATTTTGTTGTACATGTGCATAGTATTCTATGCACATGTACAACAAAATCAAATGCATCTTAAAACAGTTAACACAACTCGTTAAGTATGACGTTGCTTTGCATTCAGTTGAGCGACTGACAGAAGTCGTATCTTTTTTCCAATGATGTTTGCAAGTCAACATCGAGTTTCTTGTGGGTATGCCGGAGCTATAATTTGAACTGAAGATACCTCCGGGCGGTTATTAAAAGAGCGGCGGTCAAAATAGAGCTCTCTCGCAGAGTTTATGACCCACGGCAAAGGTAAAGCGACTCTATGTATGTGATGACAGGTAGAGTATAGGCAGTTACTGTTAATTAGATTCTTTGTAAAATATATATGTATAAGAGGAAGTGGTCATCCCTATTTATTACAAATTCTAAATACAAGTTGAACATATAGCTAACTAACTATTAAAAATAAGAAACCGACTCTTTGTAGCCTCTAAACAGATTAAGAAATAAAAAAAACACCCTCGGATTTTATACCGCGAATATAGGAAATATTCGCAATCGTGTGCCTCATATTGGTTGTAAAGTTAGGTACTGTCCATAAAAAAAATGGTACCCCAATCCATCTTGACCACCATACTACGATCGAATCGAAAATGAAATTCGTATATCTTATATTAAACCTTTACAAAATCACCACTTTACTAAATGCTACTAACTTAAAATTAAAAAAGTAAATGTCAATAATCAAACAAAAAATAACTATATTTAGGTTTAAGTGAAATTCTACAAACGAGTTAAAGTTAAAACCTTACCAATATTACACCAGGTTCTTAAAAACCATCTGAGAACATGTTATGTAAAATGAGGTTATAACAATAAATATCAACAAAACCTAAACTTTTCAGAGTGTAAAGATTTAAGTATTAAACTTATTGTGAATTTCAAAACCATATCAAATAATAAGTAAAGGTAATTCGTCATTTATGTCTAAGACATGCTTTTGAAATTGAGATGAGCATGTGAAACCAGTAATTTTTCATTCACGAAGGCATTATCGTGTTTTAAAAAAGCTTTGAGAAGAGTTCTTGTTTTTGAAAGTAATAAAAGTCGTTTGAACCATTGAGACGACTGAACAATACTCAGTGGTACTGAGACTGTAATGGCGCTGGGTTTGTTAAGTCAGAACTGCTTGTTGCCGAGTAACAGTTTAGTACCTAAAGAGAAAAAGTGGCAATAAAACTTTTAACGTTTGCCAGATATTTTAAAGGTTTTATTTATTTTTATTATTTTCTTAACAATCTGCGTATACTACTAGTTCTAGTGAACATTCAAAGATTTCATGTGAAATTAAACCCCAAAATAATAGCGAGAATCTCCTTTAAATAATATACATATGTAATATTTTTTTAATATTTTTTTTAATTTTTGATTTAGAACAAAAAATATTTACAAAGCAATATATCTAATCTAACTACAGTAATCAAATAACCCTACTTCTCGCGGCATGGCGCCAAGAACGCTGGCTGCATTTCCTCGCTGAATGGTTATACTTAACCTTTGAGCGATAAAAGAACCAGCCCTCTCGTCGCCAGTCACAACAATTTTCTGATGTAAATAACTTATTAATCGAGTGAGCGATGCGAGCGAATTCTGTAACTACAGTTTATACATATAACAGTACATTCTGTAACGAAAATGCATTTTATGTATGTATGTATGTTTCACGATACCTTCCAAATTAGAGCTTCAATCAGACTGTAATTTGGATTATATGTTAGTGTATATATTTTCTTCATAAAAAATATATATTTATAGTATTATATAATTTTCATGTTTATTGGACATCAAAAAAGGATGAGTAGTTCTTGAAAGATTTAAATAAGTTTAGGACAAAATATGTCACTATATGGCGCTTAAGCTGATGTGTCTAATTTTTCGGTAAACTACCTTGTTCAAGATGAAAATTTAAGATAACAGACAAGCACTCGGTGAAATACAAATGAAAAATAAGCCCATAATAGTTCAGTTTTGTCGATCACTTTCCAGTACAGTCATGACTGCGCATAAAAAACTAGTTTTTTAAAGTAGCTGAAATTACCAACCGCTACACTCTGCGTTAAACAAAAGGCGCGCTTAACCAGTCTCCTAAGCTAGCCTCCGCCCCGCGGCCCCGTCCACCTCCTTTTTGTCTTGATAATTGATTTTTAATGGGTCTACATTGAACACGTTTGTGTGATTGCTTGTACGTTAAAAATCGTAGATGTTGACTAATGCTTTCTTATACGACCGAATATTAGACTCTTGTACCTTTTTTGGTTGGAGTTCAGTAATGTTAGAACAAGCGTATGTATATGTGTGTGTATACGCATTCTGTACGCAGACCATGTCTTTATTAATAAAACTTATTTAACTTATATGACATAATTGATTGCTTATTTTATAACACTATATCAATTAAATATATTTACTACTAATACTGTATATGTCGTTAACAACTACTTACAAAAGCTATAACAAAACACCTTGACAGATGAAGACCTGTTCGCTAGATATTCATTCTATTATCTAAATTTACTTTAAGTTAACTTTTTACTAAGGCAAGCACTTAGCTATCTGTCAATATTGCAGCTTGATTAATACATTTACATTACATCAAAGGTTAAAAGAGACAAGAGACGTTTAACGCGTATCTGTTACTGATGCTGTTGAATATTTAAATATCAGGCGTTTTACATCCCATAAATAATGCTAAAACACTACCTCACTTAAAAAAATATTTATTACGTGTTTCTTATAATGGCGTTATGAGAAACGCCTACACAGTTTGATAACAAAATCGAATACATGACGATTTTTTTCGTTTTTAATTTTAATAAAAAAAATTATATTAAATTTGTGACTCATATTGTGACAAATAGGATATTTATTTATGCAGTCCTAGGATGTACTTTTAGTTTATGTGTTTTGTAATGCTTTTTGTTGGTTTAGTAAAATAATTGCAACTAATGGAGTATTAAGTATTTTTATATTAAAGCCATCATATTTTAATATATTATTTTCTGTACCCGGACTTGTAATTCAGAACAATCGTCTAAAAGTTGACCATTTGTCAAAGCATCCAGGGTTTACCAACGGCTGTATATAAACTGGTGTGCTCTACCATTTACAAAGCTAAATTAACTTCGTGTTCAGTCGTTTTATAGAGCCACATAAAAAGATTTGTTCAACAAAAACATTCCAAATTTACTCCATGTTTCATTCACATATAAAGCTGCAAAACATGCATGTGAACCCAAAAAAAGTAATTTCAACTGAGGTCATTCGCAAAATTTCCCAGTAGCGGACAAGCAAAACATGCCGCATTAGCATAACCTGACCTGAGAACGTAACAGACAAACATACGTGCGTCTCTGTCTATCATTTAGTATTTTGTAGGACAGCAGGACGAATTGTTTGTACCGCCCCACTGTCGCACAAGCGCACACGCATTGTGGGTCAATAATACACATCGCAAATACACTAACGGTAAGGGCAATGATATTCACCGTTTGGCATAACCTATTCGGTTTTAAAGATTATCAACAGTTATAACAAGTGACTACAATATATTTATTTATTTACTCTTTCTGTACAAAAACCGTCTCCGTAGCCTAGTGAAATGGGCACGTTCTGTATAAACCGGAGGTCGTGGGTTCGAATCCTGCGGGGAGATAACGACTTTGTGTTGTTGTTTCTTGGTTAAGTTAGGGCATTGCGGGCTGATCACCCGATTGCCTGAAAACAAAGATGATCCATGCGTCGGATGGGCATGTAAAAATTCAGTCCCGGTTGTCAAGAACATCTTTAATAATCGTTAATACAACTGATCCATCCTT
>JAOCPS010289620.1:0-22679 GCA_025505425.1 Graphium colonna | reverse complement strand
CACAGATTTCTTAAAAAGGTTTTTTTAACACAGTCTCATTTGAGTTCTATAATAATCTATTCTATAAACTTAGTCTAACGTTTTTCTTTTATAATTTGAACTTGAAAAATATGATTTGTTAAGTAATCAGAATTGGTATTTGTTGGTGAGGTGATTTCATCGTTGGAGTTTCATCTAGAGAGTAGAGCAGAAGCAGCAATCCGTAGCCCAATTTATGGATTTTTGCCATGAAAACTGCACACATATGTACCGTTGCATTGTACGAATGAAAAAAAGTTTTTTCTTAGCCAAATGCGGTTCTTTTTTTTCAATTACTCATTGATTCGAGTCGCAATATTCGACGAGTTGATATAATATTCGACATTGATTGTTTTCCTATTTTGAAGGTAGAAGGTGGTTTATACCGCGTGAATCCCAAAAATCGGTCGCCATGATTCTGGCTGTCAAACCCACCTTTGTCTTCTTTGGCACCGAGAAACCGTTTCAATTGCCGTTTAGTCTCTTGTATATTGTGGTGGACCCACATTTCATCCACGATTACAAAACGGCGCAAAATCTCCATATTGCGGTTGATCAACGCCATACATTCTTGTGAAATTGTCACACGGTAGCGTAGCAATTGCGTTTGTGGTAGATTGTGAGCAAACGCGTCACACATCTTACGGAAAGCTTTCTCATACCCAAGTGATCATTCAAAATTAAAACCACTGAGCCATGTGAGATACCTATGGCTTTCACAATCTCTTTCGCTTTTAATCTCCGATCGCTTTAAACCATATCGTGATTTTTTACATTTTTTCGAATGTAGAGACCTGAACTACGCGTCCAGATCGTTTGGCATCGCGCTTGTATGCATCGAAATTCAAGTAAGTGGATCTTTTTATTTTAAGACATATATAAGAAGCTGCTGAATTTCGGTTCCTAGATCGGTATTAAAATCTTGTACTAGAACTTTGGCAAGCTCCCGATCAAACACAAAATTTTATTAAAATCGACCCAGTCCTTAAAAAAACAACAATGAAATTTATAAAAAGTCTCTAGGAACGTGTTCAAGCCTTATGATAGTATTTTTGAAGCACTAACCTTTTATATAAAGACGCTAACCACAGCTAACAAATAAAACATAAATAAAACATATACGCAATATAACAAGAAAGTTTATTTCAGTCAATAAACAACATAAAGGACATTGGAATGTCTCGGACAACATAAAAAAACAACTAAAACTGTTTTCATGACACTAAAATCAAAAATAATTTCATATTTACCACTATTGGTTTCTTTTAGTTGGACCTTGAAGGAATCCTTTGCTGCAAATAAAACCAAAATAAGAAAGAATATTTGAATGTAACTAAACGATATCAACCATATTTGCAGAAACAGGTGCTATTTAATGTTTAATTCTGTAACTAGATACACTGGACAGTTTATGAAAGTAATTTTGCCTCCATTAATGTATACAGCGTATAATAACATAAACACCAAAATTTATAAATTACAAGCAGATTTTTGGTATTATCACAATGAACAGAAATAATGCGTACGTTTAGACGATCGACGTGTATCTTATATTGAACATCCAGTCTTAAATCTCAAAATCCGTTTAAAAATGAATATCACAGAACTTACTTAAAATAAAACTAAAATAACCCAAAACAGTGATGTGGGAAACAAAGAAGGAAATCTATTCTCTAATTTATATTTATTCATATTTTTTTAATAGTGTAACTAACATTATTAAAAAAATAAAACTAATTTATAAGAGTTCATATATATGTATAGAAGTTGCTCTCCGAGACTTTTATAGTTTCGATTGGAGCAGTCTAATTATAATTTAACTTACATTATAACTTCACTTTATATACCGACATTATGGCATTGAGATTTTACTCGTGTTTTGTTTCATAACTTATTACTCACTGGTAATTTGGGAAAAGAAAAGTTTTTATTCGCTTTATTTTTAACACTATTTACATAAGTAAATAACAAAAACGTACAATATGACATCTAGCCTGTTAATTATTAAGTTTACATACTGTACATTTAATGAATACTTGGTGTTTAGATGTAAACAGGAAACTATTAAATTCGTATGTATCTTAATAATGTTGTTATTTATAGATCAACACTGTTAATGTTAAAGTATTAAAAATAACAATCATATATTCGATTCAGATTTATAACATCTACTTTGTGGCAAAAACCGTTCCCATCAGAAACTACAAGACGATATTAAAAAATCTAGAAAATGGGCTGCTTTAATCAATCGTAACATTTTTCCTTGTCTGATAACGAAATGATGATTTTCACCCAATTTAATGATATTGTGATTGCATGGATTCACATTTTATAGAATCCACAATTTTCGAGAAAGAGCTCACACCGATCACGGTGCTAACTCGACATTGAATTTTCATCAGTAGAATCAATGTCGTCTACTATCTCAGCATCTTTTAACAAATTTTCAATCTCAGATGCAATAAATTTGTCCAGTTTACTGGATGTTATTTTATCAATCTCTTTCTGGAATTCTGTATTATTTATATTACAGATCTTTATTCCCTGGTCATTGCCATCTGCATCTACGGACGTGAACGTAACTGTTGTGACATTTATGTTGTCCTCATTCGACAACTCATCAACGTTTATTATCTTTTCACTTCCGGACGTTTCTTCTAATTCCATAAATCCTTCAGATGAGGTACCTTGCTCGCCCTGATGAATTTCTTTTTTATTTTTCTTATCTGTGACTACTAAATCCTTCTTATGTACTAGACCTCGTCTTGTTAGTACCTTAAAAGAAATTGGTAAAAGATCAATATCAAGTGCAACAAAGGTTACACATTAGTACAATTACAAGTTTTTTTAGAAATCGTTTATGTTTAACTAAGAATAAATACAAAAGTACTGGATATTATTTGTATACATAACATCGAACTTAGTCGTAAATTAATATGTAAAAATATTGTAGACACAACCTTATATTCACCAGTTTTAGACGTTTCCCTAAAAATATTTGCTTAGGCGATATTAAAACAACAACCGCACTGCAAAGCAATGAATATTATTTATATTGGACTGAAGGATAGACAAAGGCTATTAAGATTTTCAGAATAAGAAAAAGTAGCAGGTAAAGTAAACGGCAAATTAATAACTCCTGATGAGTAGTGAAAAGACTAAGCTATTAAAACACGCTGCTCAAATTTGTTATAGCTCCATTATCCAAAATGTTATTAGAGGCAAAATAATGCCAGGAATTTCAGCACTTTGTTTCCCGCGATCAACAATCAGAAAAGCCGCAAAGAGTGAAGATGATATAAGAAGCTCTATTCCCTGATATACCACATCAAAGACAGTGTAAAAGATGGCCTTACGCCATCATACAGTAATCGATGACTGGTTGGCAAAATATCTAAGAGGTTAGCTGCGGCATTGCTGCTTGTGGTTTCGATTTCCGGCAATTATTTGTATAACCTACATAGTATGATAAATAGAATGACGAGTACTTAAATTATAAGGTATTCGCGGATCACCGATAGTAACGGATCGGCTTTCAATGCATATTTATTGCAATACCATAAGTATCAGCCCAAAGACTAATTGCGTCTGGTCGTTATTTATAGCAGTAAAAATTGCTAAAAAATCATCGACTGCATGACTGAATTCTCGATATATCTGAAAGACAAGACATACTTACATACGAGGGTACAAACATAACAAAAAAGCATAAAGATTTTTGTTAAAGTATTCAGTTAACGAAAATAGAAAGCAATTAAATGGATAGTACACCAATTTTGTTCATTTTTGCGAGTATATTAAGAGCGACTACGAAGATACGATTTTCGCTTCATAGCCTGTCGTATGTTATCTGTTATATTAAAGGTGTGGAACTATCCTCTGGGCTAAAAGCAGATAGAAAACAGGACGAAGCAGATTTATGAGTTTCCTATTCGCTAGATGCTCCAATACAAGAAAAGGCCGGATAAAAATTGATCGAAATTGAGACGGTAATAACGGATTCGAAACTTTAGATAAACAACTTGTATGCATTAATTTCCACGAAGAAGTTGAAGTTATGTTCCAGAGGAAGAAATTTGTACCACGCTTTGCCTTGTCCCTACGAGCCATTAATTATTACTGGGTGGCGCAATTACTAAACTGTTGACTTCAGCAGCGCGGGTTGTGGGTTCGATTTTCACCGTGTACGGTCTAAAGACATTTGTTTCAGATCTAGAAGTTTGTGTAAATGATATTAATGTTTGCAAATCACAATAATAATAACACAATAAGTGCAGCGTTTTAAAAAAAATGTCATTAGTAAGTCAAGATACAGGCTGATGCCTGATGTTTAACGCATAAATTTAGCAGCATATTTTTAAATTCGTTAATTTTATTATCCATTATCCATATTCACTTTCAATTCAACTAATACTTAAGTAACATATAAAGACATTGTTTAAAAATCCAACATAGACATTGTTTAATATACAGGCTGACTGGTGACTGGTCATTTCCAATAATCGACCACTTTATATATGGGGATCATATATGAAAAATTAAAATATAATTAAAAATAAATATTAATTTTCTACTGCGTACATAATCGAATGAAAAATGATGCAACATTAGTTCATCCTAGCGGACACGGCGCGGACGGGGTCGAGGCGGAAGGCGTGGGCGCTTGGGGGATCGGTGAACAGGCGCCGCGCTTTACCTCACTTCATTGATTTATCGGAAAAAACAGTCAAAGCTATGGGCCTAATTTTGTTTCATAAATATAATGACAATCGAGTACTGAGTGCTCTACTTTAATATTGTCTGTATAATACACTCAGAATTTACGGTGGTAGAATGTTGTATAAGCTTCCATTACTACGTCAAGTTTTTTATATTTTTATTTGAATCATGTTATCGGGATCCATTTTAACATAAATACTTACAAAATCAGACTTTAAATCCTCTTCGCGTAATTTTTGTTTTCTGTGTAGATCCTCTTCATTTTCTATAACTCGCCACTTTGGCTGAATATTTTTATGTATGTATACTTTTCTAGAAAATACTCTGAAAACAAAAGTAAAATTTGAAGCTTTTCTTCAATAATTAAATTGGATGTAAGTTTACTATTTTGTTAATTTTTATTATATGTGTACAAATGTGTAATTTATATCCTGTGAAGAAAATAAATACAAATATTTAATTACATTTATCCAATATTAAATATTCTTAAGAAAAATCGTTTGTTTAATAAATCTAAGAAAAACATACACGTATTTATGTCAATTTTATAATCTATTAAATTATTTTGTAGGCTACTTACTGATTTATTTTATCTAACGCTTCTTCCTCTTCATAAAATTGAGAATAATCGAAACCGGGGAATTCAAAACTCAACTTATTGTCATTACTTCTTCGTCCCGAAAGCCACCCTATGTTTTGAATGTTAGCGCATGTAATCCACACATTTTTCCAAACACTTCCGTCAGACATCTTTTCGCTGTCATCATCATCGTCTGATATTACATAGACGTCAGAAGGTGGTGCAGTACAAATGATCGACGAATCAAGAAATTCTTCAACATCTAACCTTTTTTCTTCCTTAGGGAAATTTTCATTCGAGTTATCATTCCCACCTTCGATCGGTTCCATAAAGCGAAAATAATTGTTTGCTAGTCTTTTATTAATTTCCTCTGGTTTTAAAACAAACATGCCTTCACATTTTCTTTTATTAGAAATTAACTCTGTATCGGAACTGTTACTGCAGAGAGCAGAAATGTTATTGATTTTGATCTGTGGTGCTATTTCAGCGACTGGCTTATTAAAAGGAGATTTATTTTTCATTTGAAAAGATCCAAGCTGTGTCATTTCCAATGATTTGATAGGTACCTTATTTAACGAAAAAGAACCCATAGAAGATACATTATTACGTTCCCGTAATTTATTAGTTTGCTGTAAACATTTTGTAAACACTAACTGGCTTGAACTGCTTTGTGATCCAAGGTGGTAAAAACTATCAGTCTTACGTATTCTTATCGGCTTTACTAATTTTATAGTTTTTGCTTTAGTATTTGAATTAAAAGTACTCTTTTCATCACTATAGTCGGCGCTTTCTGATGATGAAGAAATTCTTGCTCCTTCAGTCAATTCTGAATCGGTTTCCATGTCACTATCAAGATTTACAACACTAGCAGAATCTTTTTTTAATGAAGGCAAAAATAAAAGAGGGTTGTTGGTTACTTTTAGGTTATCAATTTTTTTTACGGCTATCCACGAACCTCTCGTTTTTTTACCGCCCATGGTTTTAAGTGCATTCTTGGCAGTCTCTATACCTAGGGGTTCATGTTGTTCGTAAGGGCCAATAAATAAAGTATTTGCATTTTTATTAGGCGTCGCATAAACACCAAATCTTGGACTATTGCTACCTTCATTGCATTTTTGTGAAGAGAGTCTTAAAGTTTTTCCAACCTTCCGTGCAACATTTATCGACCGAATTATGCTATCATACCCAACAAAGAAACCCTTTTTTAAAAATCGAATTTCATTAACATCGTCTTCAATTGTCATGATAAACCATTTTGATATTTCTGGACTACCTTTTTCATTATGGTCAATCTCAGTTACATTATCAGAAACGTTGCTTTTTATCTTATAATTTAGATGGTTGGAACTGCCGTCCTTCTGAAGTATGCTCTCATTTGCAGTTTCAGGGGTTATTTTATTTTCATTCTGTTTATTTGCTTTGTTGACTGTGCCAACTAACTCCCAACACTCAGACAAACCGGACAATATGCAGAAATTATCATGACTCACATTATTTATAAGATTATAAACCATATCATGATATTGACCAACATCGGATATTGGAACATCCGAAATATTAATGCAATTGTCAAAAAATGAACTTCTTGTATTTATAGCCATATAAACACGAAAAGGTCTTTGTGTAGAAAGTAAAAACAAATTTTTACGTTCTCGGTATCTACTTAATATAAAATTCCACGGATATAACGCAACTTTTCCAACACTTGGACGAGTCAATGGTGTTGTCCAATTGCCTTTTGCAATATTTTCTAAGAAATTATTAGTTAAATTATTTTCAAGCCATTTCACCAACTTAGTTTTAGCCGGAACCCATTTCTTAATTTCTATGTTGCTCACGGATGCATTCACATGTCTTTTCCTTTCAGGGGATGTGTTAGTCAGCAACTCATTGACATTGGGAGATACATTAATTACATCAAGGGTTTTATCTTGCGTTTGTGTTACGTCTGATTGGTCATTATCTCTTATACTACTTATATATAAACTCTTTAATTTGATTTTTAGCGTTTTATCATTTTTTTCCAACTCCAAAATCTTTTCATTTTTGTTTCGATAGTATCCGTCTGTATATTTTCTACTCTCGAAAGGCAAAATTCTTGCACATATAGAATCTACCGATTCAAGCTCAGTATCAATCATGAAAGTTTTTTCATTATTTTCAAGGGTTTTATCAGTCACATCCACGTTTCCATCATTCATCATCATTCCATTTATAGTTTGTTTATCATTCGTCTGCTCATTCTCTTCTACACCACTTATTAAACTTATCATTTTAGTGCGTAATTTCTTATCATTTTTTTCCATCTCAAAGATTTTTTCGTTTGTTATGCGATAATATTCGTCACTGTATTTTCTGCTAGAAAATGGCATAACTCTTGCACATAAGGAATCTGACGATTCAGTGTCACTAATGATAGCTGTACTACTAACACTATTAACACTCTTAATACTTGAATTGTCGGAAAATGTTTGCGTTTTTTCTATAACAGGTACAACTCCTCTATCTTTATAAGCCATACATTGGGTCATTTCGATATCAGATGAATCGTAAATAATACTTTGCAAAAACTTACCTTTACAAAAACATTTATATAAATTATGAACCATGCACCACGGCTCAACGTTTTCAAAATTCAATTTATTGATTACAACTACTGGGAACTTTTGATTCTTAATATCTGTGCGTAGGCGCAAGCCGCTGTAAAAATCAGCATATTTTTTTGACGTTTTCCAATTTCGTCTTCTTGATTTTAGTAATATACTTTTATCATCAGTCACTATAACAGTTTGGTGAAATTTTTGTTCTTCTTTTGCAAGCTTATCATTAATTTTTCTATCCAAGTAAACCAACCCCGGTATAAATTCAGAACAACTACCATCCAAAGAGTCAGCTATCTTAAATTTCGAAAAATCACAATTGCAACCAAACATACATTCTATCTTGCCACAGTGATCTTTAACTTGGTATGCACATTCTAAAGAATCACATACACAACCCAATGAACAAAATAATTGTTGGCATGGCCCAGTTTTATTTCTTTTACTATTTTCTGATATTGTAATGACTGTCACATCAAGTCTGTCTAATTCACAATACTTCCTCTTTTTTTCCTTTTCTTTTATTTGATTACCAGAAATATTGTATATGCCCTTATGATTTGAAATTTCTCTCGGTTCATCCTCACCAGAATACATGGATTCTTGGTTCAAACTTATTTCCACAGAATTTAACATCTTGCTGACAATATCTTTAATATCTTGTGCCAATAAATCATCGTTTACATTCGTAAATGGCACATCAGAAGAGCGACACGCAACGTCGTTATCAGCATTTTGTACTTTATCCTGATTGTTTCGCATTAAAATTCGTTTCTGATCATATTTGTAATCTAAATTAAATACAACTGAATTTTCTGTCTCTATTTTAGCCCCTTGTTCTGTTGCTTTGCCTAAAACAGAGCCAGCAAATTCAGCCCATTTCTCCGAAATTGTACCATCAATTTCACGCATATTTTGTAAAAACATTGTAATTGATGATTGTAATGCTGTTCCATAAGACGGTTGTATATGCAATCCAATTTCAGGTAAGTTTACCACCCTTATTTCACCGACATTATATTTTTGATACGAATCATCCAATTTTTTCTTTTTCTGTAGTGGACCTGGCTTAAAACGTATATTTAATGAATCACGTAATAAAGTTCTTCTTGTTTGATCTTTACTTTTAGTTACTGCTGTTTTTCTTGAGAACGCTTCATCATTACTAATATCGTAATTACATATAAACTTGTTCTTTCCACCCTTACTACCGTTTATTTGAATTCGTTTTCCATTCCATAAAATATATTGCGAAGAATGTATGTGGCCTTTCGGGTTTAAATTCATTAGCATTTGCCACGAATTTCGCGATAAAGGTTTATCAGATTTCAATAAGTTCAACGCAACTTTTTTTGTATCTTCGTCGTTAAAATATCCTCCTCTTATTTTTCTTAGCAAATACTTTTGTTGTTTTTCTAGCTCCAATGGCAAAGTTTCGAAAATTTCCTTTTCATAAAAATTGCGTATATCTCTAACAGTAAAAACTTTCAATTTGCTCTTTTTCTTTGGCACATAATATTTGTTACCTTTTGGTTTAAATTCACATTCATCTTGTACTTCATTCTTCAATGTCGGTTCCAGAGGCTCTGCAACGTCCTTCTTTATTATATCATTAAAATTATTTTGTAAGGTTCTAGAATATCTCGAGATTTGAGACACGAAAACTTTGTCATTATCATCATCCATTTCACCCATATCTGAAATAAATTCACAAGTATCTCAAAGGTACAATTTTATTTAGTTTTCGTAAAAAAATGTATAATTTTAAAATTGCAATATTTTAAGCAATAAATAACATTAAATTAAAATTATTCAATAAAAAAATCTAATTTAACTTTTACCTGCAAAAAATTTTGACAAATCTATATATAAAGCCAAAAACCTAACCCTACATTTTAATCGCTAAAACCGTTTCCAATATCGTTGTACCCCATATATACAAAAAAATATTATTTCGATATCCTGAATTAAATTCTCAAACACGATTATATCTTTTTTAAGATTATAATATTCATTATATTATAATCTTAAAAAAGATATAAACGTGTTTGAGAATTTTAACACGTGGACCTACATGAATTTTACCAATTCATGTAGGTCCACGTACTAAAATTTCCAGAGACATGCCAGCTCCCACAAATGGCGTATTTATATAGGTAATATACATTTTTTTTATCTTAATCCTTTTTGCGATAAAATTACATCATTAACATTTACAAAAAAGGTGTGGTCTAAAATATTTTCGTGAACTGCAATTTTACGCGATATATGTAACAATGATGTCAATCCTGTATAACACGAGCATTATTTTGATGCTTGATCACCAATATTTAATTGTGATCAAGCAACAAAATCAAAATGGCCAGCAATATACAATATTTAACAATAAAGCGTCATAGCTTTATTTACATTAAAGGTAACGTACACTTTTTTTTGATATTAATATTATTCGCAATAATATTACAAAATGGCCGACAATTTAACTTACGAAATAATAATCGTGTTTCATCACGCAATGTGCATTATATAAAACTATAACTATGTTTTTTTAGTAAAGGATAAAGACAATTAAACTACACTTTAGTTGCATTTGTTTTCACTGCCGTTAATTGTTAATAGAAATAAATTCTTGTTTTTTAAAATACGTACCACGAAACAAGTCAATGACATGCCTACCATGATGTTGCCATAAACAAAAAAAACATATAAATAATATACCTAAAAAAATTATGAGTTATCTCTTATTACTTTTTTCTACTATAAATAAAAATTTAAAATAATAATAAATGAACAATTTCATTAAAGAGCTGTGCCGATTGTAGTACAACAGAGATAAAAACTATTCAACCATATAACTCCGACGTATAGACACGTACATCATACATGAGTTGCATGAAAATATTTTGAATAGTTTAAAAAAGTATTCAAAGTCATTTTTAAAGGTAAGCAAAACATCTTTGAAATTTCTTTACATTTATACAATCCCCCAGAATTAATAGTAATAATTCTAAAGTACAGCGTTTTATCTATTCTATTTTATTAATAATTAATATAGATATAAAAAACTAACCACGTTGTTATTAATTATTGAATCTATAACGGATGATAATCTGTAGCAAGACAAAAATGGCTCTATCTTACAAAAATTAATGAAAAGCACCATAACCTTAATATCAAAAGTATTATGATTATTTTTTTTATTACCAACCTTGAAATTTTATTTATACGTTAAATAAGATATTTATCAGTTTTTAAGTACATCACAAGTATCACGTGGTTAACTCAAAATGGCGGATATGAAATTCCATCAACGGACATTTATTAAATCCTAATATATCATATCAAACTTCACAAATTAATTGTATAAGTATTGTGTACTTAAATAATTGAACATTAAAAAACCAAGTAAGAAATATTTCACTGAAAAACCATTTAAAACCAAAAAATCACTTGTTTATACGACAATTTGAAGTTACAGCACAGATAACATATAATACGAAAATATACAGGTAAAACATATGTTTTGGGCATAAATTCATGGGATACAGCCTAGTAATATAAAAATGTGTTTTCATTTATTGGCATAATATCTATGCATATTATATTGTTTAATATAGTTTATTAGCTAAATTACCATATTTTTTATTTTATTACTGAATATAATGATTTATTTAACTTTTGCAATGAACGTAAATAAATCCTGACGAGCGATTGTTTTATAATATGATCGTTATAAACCATGTTCATTTTCGTATTTTGCTGTTTGTCTTACATTTCCATTTGTTATTTGTTAATTTATTGATGATAATATTAATAAAATTATTGCAAGCTTCGCTCACGTCCATTAATTTAATACAAAATTCAAAACTTTAAATATAAAACTGTTTTCGCTCATGCAGCGCTATTAACAATAGGTGTAATATGTTGTTTTATTATGGCTTATTTTGACATTTTGCTGTATGTAAGCATGCTTAAAGTGACCAATAAAAAGATCTGTAAAGTTGCCTAGAGCCTGGGTTAAAAACTGGTTAATTATACAATAAACCGTCCACAGAATGATGCAGAAATGTTTGATACTGATAGATAATTTATTATATATTATCATGTTATAAATATTATAAAAGTAAGTCAGTTACTGCTTATATTTGGCGTGTGCGATTTTATTATTTTTTTTTTTTGGTTATTGTTATAGCCGAGCCGATTGTTTACCTTTTGCTGTACTTGTATGTATATGATATGATGGTAATGAAATGAACTAAAATTTTAAACTGTATACACGGTCAATTGTGCCTAAATTATGAATACATTTATAATTCGTCGTTATGTGTACGTCTACTTCATGATAGGGAGATATTGAAAAAATAATATAGACTGTCCAAAAACTACTTCATGAAATTGGCTACGGTTTTCACATTTGCATTGATGTAACTTGTGTTAAAATCTGGCATATTTCATACTGATACGCCGTTAGAAGCTGATAAATTTAATAAATATGGTATTAGGTATATCTTAACATAATTATATGTATAAACAAAGAAAAAGTTAAGTAACAGGCTATTTTTAAATAATACTGCTTCTGTGCTAAGGCCTACTCGAAACAGAGGGTTTAGGGCATAATCCACCTCGTGGCCTCAGTGCGTGTTGGCGAATTTCATAAATATAAGGAAAATATTTCTTAAGTATGCAGGTTTTTTTACCACGAGCTGTTTGCATATAGTATGAATAAACTTGCAATAAAGTCTCTTTGACTACACTATTTGTACATAGCTGGTTTTGGTATCATTAAAAGTTTAAATTTTAAAGAAGATAATTCCAAATTGAAATTAGTTTAAGATGTGATTTTCATTTGTTTTTCTAACTGTAAATATGAGTGAATCTAATGAAGAAACTCGATACATTTTAAAATTTTACAATAAAAAAGGTGAAAATTCAACGTAAGCTGCGAAAAAATAGCGATATGTATCGTACCTAGTGCGGTGTCTGTGAGAGTAGCACAAATGCTCGCCGCTTTGATCGCCCAGTTTACTAAATGAATGCCATTTTTTAAAGCGGGGCAAGATCGGCATATCAGTAGTTAAGACGTGGCTAACGAACTGGAATTTTACCGCGAAACATTTTTCGCGAATGAGAAAAATAACTGGCTACTGGTTAGGTGCCTCACGAGCTCACTGAAAAAAACCTAACGAACCGTGTTCTCATTTGCGATTCTTTACTACGACGTAAGGAAACCGAACGATTTATGAATAAGCAGATAACTGGTAATGAAAAATGGATCACGTACAACAAGAACGTGCGGAAATCGTCCCGGTCAAAGGTCGGGTTCACTCGGTGATACGGTGCGTTGGGATTGGAAACTTATAATTCATTATGGGATGTTACCACCAGGCAGGACCATCGATTCTGAACTCTAATGCGAACAACGCTGGAAATTAAAGCAAGAGATTGAAAGAAAGTGGCCGGAATTCAACAGAGCGGGTGTGGTTTTTCATCATGATACCGTTAGACCGCACTTTTTTAGCCACTCAGCAAAAAATGAGATGTTAGCTGGGAGGTATTAATGTATCCGTCGTACAGTCCCGACATTGCAACTCCGGATTTCCATCTCTTTCGGTCTCTTCAGAATCTCAGCTAAACCTCACGAAAGGACTGCCTAAACCATTTCTATAGCAATGGGTTCATGCTCCTACCTACAATATGGCACATCGTGAGCAAACAAAATGGTACCTCTTTTAGTTGAATGTAAATGAACTATATAAAAAATGTTTTGAAATTTTCATATAAAATGCGAAGAAACTTTTTCCCCAACCTAATGTGTACTCTCCAACTATCTCCGATTACAATAAAGCAATTTTTATAAGCTTAACAATGCTTTGTGTTTTATAATTTTATCTTGATTAGTAATTTAATGTCGAAGCTAAAATTGTCATTCTATCAAAACAGGTTGTGGAATCTTGCAAGTTCAATTTGACCCTCTTCCCAGTTTCCGATTGAGATGAATTTTTGCAAGCGTATGTATATCGCGTGACAATGCAATATGAGGATGACTTAGAGTTGATCTGATGATGAAGTTTGAAGGCGACCAAAAGAACTCTGTAAGTAAACGATGCAAACCCATCGAGTTTGGGCCCGTGCGAGTCGTCTTGAAGAGCACTGTACACCTATAAAAGCTTGTTTAAATAAACATGTTTTTAATTGGATTTTTTTACCTGTACACTCATTTAGTTATTCCTTTAAGATGTGTAGAGAAACTCCTTTTAAAGATAACACCTAATAAACATTTAAAAAAAAATGAAGTTTAATGAACTATCTTGTCCAGCATTACAATGCGGACTGTGTTCTGTAAAAAAAATCTCCACTTTATATAAAATGTTAGACTTATATAAAATGGAGATATTGTTTTTGAATATATATTTATTTTAAAGAAAATATTTTTATTTATTTTTCGACAGTGGCATTTTAACAGCAACAGCTGAAGAACAATGTGCAACATTACATATGATATTTATAGGAGCACAATAGTTCATCTAGTATGATAACATTGCTTAACATATGACAAGTACATATTTTTTCTAATTTTATTAATTTTGGTTAGTATATTACGTGAAAAACTACTGTACAGTCACAAGTGTTACTGACACTTACTATTTAATTATAAACTATTAGCAATAAACTATTTTGGCCTTTTGAATTAAGCAAAATACTTCACCCAATTGTTAATCGAAGCAAAAGAGCTCGTCTATCATTAAGTAAAATTTTTCCATTGAAAATTTAGAAAAATAATACTGTTATTTTGGCAAAAGACTATAAATTCAGAAGATTTCCGTTACGTTCTTCATTTTTGAAGTAAAATTGGTCTGCATCAAACGAAAGTTAAGTTTCCAGCGTCCCTTATGATACGGGGCTGCATATACGCGTAAAGTGTTGGTAGGATGCAGTTTGTGGGTGGTTCATCATGTCCAAAATGATGCTTCCTGCATGGCTACTGCCGAATAGCATCCCTATAATTGAATGCCGGTCCTGTCGCCGATAGGGTCTCGCCATACAGTGGAAATGAAAAGTTCTCCGAGCGACTTAAAGGCTAAAACTCTTGGCTGTGTGGGAGTCGATCACGCCTGACGAATGTGTAGCGTTAGTTGCAACCATGCCTCTTCACATTGAAACTATCATTGATAGTAAAGGCGACACAACTAAACGGTAGACTAAGTATTTTGCGTGAGTGCCAAGAGTGGACGAATTCTTTTGCGATATATTTATCAAAATATGTTTTTTATAATTTGTTTTATGTAAGATCATGAAAGATTGGGAAATATGACATTTAAACTGCTTTTTTATTAAACTTTCTTAATCACATAAATTTACTTCATAATTTTTCATATTGTGTCTTATTTATTATATTAGACAAACTATTTTGCATCGGCGCTCGTATAACGCTTAAGCTCCGAAACATTGGGTTGATTTTATTACCTTCTTTAAATGGTCTGTTAAACACCCATCATTTATATTCAGTTGTTCTTTCTCTATCAATCAGAAATCTTGTTAGTCATTGCTAGAAGAAAATTTGGAAATATTTAGAATTGAAAGAGTCGTACATATAAGGAAAGGTGTGGCATTAACACCAACATTATATAAAACGGTGTCGTTCCCTCGTCAAGCAGGCCAATGAGTGCAGCAAAAACTGTAACACAGGGACGTTTTGTCATCATGTTAAAAAAGTAGATCCGGCTTCAAAAAACTGCAAACCACGCACATTGAAAAGAAAATTATAGGATAAGCACCATAAAGTAAAACATTATTATGGTATATACATAATATAAATACGAACTAACTAGTAAATGACAACATAACCAAAAAGAAAACCATTTATTTAGGGTACTCCAACTTGCCTTTAAAAGAATATGAAATAATAACACAGACGGCACTTAGAACACAATTTATTTCTTACTCGTTATTCTATTGAAAACGTATGAATTACTCCTGCGTTTAGTAACTTGTAAAATCTTCAACTAATCTTCGGTCACTTTCGTCTATCTTCTTAATTTTGAGTCATTCGACCGCCTGGTATCTTTTATTAAGGAAATATATTGTGCATGTCTTACTAAATAAATTAACATAAATTATAATTTTTAAATATATTATAATAAATCATAAATTAAAAATAATAAAATAGAACAAATTAAAATAAATATAAAAAAGTATTCAAAATTTTAAACTCTGTAATATTTAAAAATTAAAAAGCGTTTATAACGCTGTGAAATAATATATTTGACAGAGTTTATAATTTGTTACTACGTCATATAAAAATGGGTAAAAAGATTTGAATGAAATTTGACATGTGGATATATGGTAAGTCCAAAAAAAACAATAATTTCTCTTCTGAACAAAATTGTTCCTTAAAACAAATTTAAGAAAACGGTAGCTTTAGTATTAATATATAGTTGTACTTATTTATGAATATTAAAATAAGTTGTATATATTTAAAGTAACAATTAAATTGAGTAATTTTTAGCTTAATAAATTATGTATATAAATGATTTTTATTACCCGTTTTTTTTTCCTTCTGGTAATATTCCTAGATCATGATATATCACTTTCCGGAATATCCTTCAAATACTTCCTAAACATTCTAGGATGGAGTTTTAAATAGATGTTATATAGTGATGCTACAAAATATTAATTTTGTCACCTTACTGATAAGACCTTAGACAATTATCACCAATAAAAAAGCCATTAATGAAAATAATAAAAATCTTTTTAATACAAATGCTTTGTATATAACTTATGGGCACATGTAAAGTTTTAAAAGAAGTATTATATGCAGTTGCACACAAAATTGATAACCAACATCAATCTTCTTGTAAATCAATCATCAATCTTCTTTAAATTAAGAAAAGAGACTAATGCACCTATTTCTTTATATACAGGGTCTTGAAATACAAGCTTTGCTTAGTTCAAGACCACTAACCAGTTTATTAATATGTGTTACTTGGCCCATAAATGGAGTATGATCTATTATTATTATTTTTCTGAAAATCTTATAGAACCAATGTGTAATTATATGCTTACAGATAAAAATTAAGCTTTGAAGTCTGTTAAAAAGAACTTTAAACAGGCAATCTCCAAACCAATCTATTTAAAAGGATATTGCTTGTCTCTCTGTTCTTCATGCGAGCGATCTCTGAATGGTGATTTTTCCTGAAATCAAAAATGTGATGTAATAACATGGAAGTATAATTCATACCTACAGAAATAGATAATAGAGTATAATTATATACCTACAGAAAAAAATTTAACTAGCATAACTATATTTGAAATGCTTTAAATGTTACAAATAATATGTAGAGAGGTAAGTCAGAATGTTTAACTCCTTTCTGATCTATTTTTTTTAACATTTATACAAAAAGATGTTGAAGTCAATACGAAATTGTCTAAAGTTTCTCTATAAAATAAATAAAATAATATTTATATATACTTTAAAAGTAATTTCATAATATTATCACATTGGAAAAAACAATTGACAAAATATATTGGTGCAATTATATAAAACCAACACAGTTCGGCCAGTTATCAGTTATTATAAGGGTTTTATCCGTGAGAATATTGTTATGAACTTCAATTCAATGCAATATGAGAAAATAAAATAAAAATTGTGTTCCTTACCCTCTTATGGTACTTGTCATAGTGATGATCTTCCTGTGAACCGTTTTGATGACTCCCCATTTTTACCACGGCTGCAACATGTGATGAATTATAACTATTGTGATGTTTAGCCTCATTTTGGTTAACTAGAAATACTAAAATTATTCAACTTTAGCAAATTAAGATATTGATTACATTTTAATGGACTACACAATTAGAAATGTAGAAAAAATGTAGCCTCAACCAAAATTTTACTAGGTTTCTAAGTGAGCAGATGGATCATCGGATGTAATGATAATAATGTTTTCATTTCTATTGATAATCTTTAAAAGTAGGCTTTCCGATATGTCATTTTAGCTAAAATGTAAGATAGATAGCACTCATAGGACAGTTTTTTTATTATACTGTAATATTTTCCCCAATCGGCCAAATCACCATAATTTTTTAGCAACTTATTATTGGTCCATAACTTTCAAAAGCAACATACTTGCAAAAAAACATGCAAGTCTATTAATAAAAATTAAAATAACTTTTTTGAAACTTCTTTAAATTCATGCTTTCATAACTTAAAACTTAAAGAATAACCAACAAAATATCTAATACCTTTTCTCTGGTACCAAAAAAATGTACAATGATACTATTTTTGCATGTAAAACCATAATTCTATATTTAACTTCATTAACATAGATGACAAATGTATGATCAAAATAGACAAGAATCGTACCTTTTTGTTCGTCGCGACGTCTTTTTTGTTCTAACAGCGCCGATTCTTCAGCTCTATCCTAAATGGAACAGTGAACTCCACTATACTTTGATACTCAAAAATTTTGTATATAAAATAATTATTTTGTACTTAACAAGTTATGAAATATATTTGATATTACCAAATACAATTCGATAGATTTTTTTAAACATTAATTAGATTAAAAAAATGCTTATTCTCTATTCTCTACTAATATATTATATGGTAAAATTAAGTTTTATGCAAAAACACATGAATGATTAGCTTACCCTCTTTCGACTCATCTTACGTTCTTTACGCTCATCTCCTCTTACTTTAGACTTTCTCTTTTCCTTTTCCGGTGAACGCTCTTCTATATCTTTGCTACCCTGCTCATGAAACCACACATTACTATTATAAAATATTCAAATATATAAAAGATAGCTTAATTATCCTGTATATAGAAATGAAACTACTGTAGGAAATTAATGAGTTAAAAAATACAATGTTATTATGGTCGACCCTCTTCCTGACTTTCTTTGCTTGCTGGCTTGTTCAGTATATTCAGCTGCCCAGTAAACTGCTTCCTGTTGTTTTTATAAAATTTTCTTCTTATCTTCTTTCTTAGCATGAATTGAATATTTTTATGTATGTCACATCAAATTTTGCTGCAAATTTCTTCATAGTTACAAGAGTATTTTGATTCCCCTTTGCTTTATTTCTATGTTTGTATAGATACTTCTTCTTCTTTTATATCAAACTAGACTCCATCGTTAGTGTAGGTACCTTAGTGACTGTAATCCTTTTTGTGGTCCACAGATATCCTTTTTCTTGACATAATTCTCGCAGATGCCATAGAATTTTCCATTGATTCTTTTAACTCATTAATTTCGTTGACAACTGATGTGAACCTTACCAATTGGCGACTGAACTGGGCTGATTGGACTTACGACACAACAATTTAATTTTATTTATATTTATTAAGTCCTATATATTTTATTGAAATCGCTTCACTCAATGTAGCTCCTTGTTATCTTCTTGAAGTATTTTTCAACAGTTGTACTTGTTGTATCTTCAGCAGCAGGAATCCAAATTGCAAATTTTTCGTTATTAAAACTTCCTTTTACCATTATGTTCTATTTTTTTCGTACAATTTCCATTGTTTCTTTATTTTTAATTCTTCTTTTTTCTAGCTATTTTTTGTGTGGTTACATACTATTGACTTTCTGGTGACATCTCCAGTATTTATTATCTCTAGTAACATTTTCAAAGAAATATTATTTGATATTTAAATTCGTGAGGTTGATTCCTTATTAATTAATAATTGTCAATTTAACTTAACTTTATAAACGGATTTTCTTAAAAGTATTGGAAAGCATTGTAGAACATCAAGCATCTTGAAAAGACTTCGCCATTAAAATTTTCTTCAATTACTGCATTTAATTATCAAATGATTCTTCTTGATTAGATTTATTTTCACTTAAATAGATATTTGGTTGTTCTTTATTTCTTTAACTTGCCTCCTCTATAATTCATCATAATTTGTGACCTCCTTTTCTTCTTTATAATCAATAAATCCTCAAGATCATGGATGATTTAATTAAAATCATTATTTACAGAATAAATCCTTCATCAATCTTTTAATTGACTTTTAATCAACAGCTTGATCACAATATTTTGTTATTTATCCAGTTTTGTTTTAATTATTTTTATATAGGCAGAATCAAAATTATTATTTTAAAGATGTTTAGATTATTGTATTGAATTTAAATTTGACTTTTATTATAGCACTGTTATATTTTAAAGTCTTTAACAGTCTTTCGCACTAACAGTCTTATAGTCCGATGCTCTTCAACACTAACACTTTTTGTTGTTTTATTACTTTTACTTTTTATTTATCGATTTTTTTTAAAGATGGCGTCGTGCGCGGTCGCTGTCCAGCCCAATCAGTCTGGCGCTCGCTCGGCGCAGGCTCGAGTTCGATCTATGATAACAATACTCACCTTGCCATTGCCGCTGGTTTCGACTTTACGACGCTTCACATCTGAAAATTTATTTATAATGAGACAATGTTCATAAACTGACATTAGACAATAATATTTACGAGAAACAGCTGCCGAAGCTGTTTTACCCGCGAAAAAATGTTTGCCGTTATGAACGAAACATTATAGAAAACTGTCAAAGTAAACGTCACATAGCAACGCAATCGTAATTGTAAGATTTCCATAGATAAAATATTATTCGAATATTATTCGAATATTCCCTTTCGTGAAAAAACCACTAACACTGAAATCAAGAAACAACAAGAAATTCGGTAGAACCGTTTTTGACATTAAGAGAGACCAATGAACAGCTATTTTATTTTATAATAGAACTATTAAGGCTCCATGGCTAAATGATGTAAACTTTTGATTGATTAAGGCAATGACTAGGACTTTACAAATTGGAGATTGCGAGTTCAAATCTCGAGGGGAGAACGGCTTTGTATCACAATTTCTTATTTGAGTTAGAGTAATACGGTCTAATCACCCGAATGACCGAAAATTAAAAGAAGTCATGTGTCAGATGGGCAAGAAAGAGTCTGTCCAGTGGTCAAGAACTTTGATAATCGGTAAAAAGATGCCAGTGCTTTCCATCTCGTGATATGATATCTCATCTTATTTATATCAAATAAATTGATGTTTGTTAGTCTTCCTAAAACAAAATAAACGGCAAAGCCATCTGCTTTTTATGTTAAAATGTTTGTGCTTTTTCAGAGTAAGTTTAAGTTATAAAAAGAACACTGTCACTAATTCAAATTTCATATAAATAAATTATAAAATTCATTGCATTAAATCGGATAGATTAAACAAAACAATTTTCAGATACATAAAATCTTGTCATAGTTCAAGACAAAATCCACTTTCCTTTAAAGTAAATATTTCATTGTAGTCCACAACAATTTGGTTATAATATAACAAACTAGTTTAGATTGATATATGGGTCTGCTGGTGAGTCACTTTCAATACTTTAAGATATTATATGTGGGGATCATATGTGAAGAACAAAAATATTAAAAAAAATTGATATACCACTAAGTGAACATAGATTATGTTAAAAAACTAATTACATAATTCATGCACATTCGAGCGGACACGACGTGGCCGTAGTGAGACGGAAGGCGGAGGGGATCAAGCCTCAATACTTCATTCATTTATTGGAAGATTTGGGCTAAGATTATGCCCCTATTTTTTTTAAATAAAGATAATTTTAATACAATCGAGTACCATACCCTCCTTTAATATCGTAGATGATTCACCAATCACACTGTATATGTTGGTCGTTGACTGACAAATTACTAAGAAAGAAACTAAATTAACATAAACGTACAGAAAGAGAGCTTACCACGATCGATATCATCGGACGGATGGCGATGGTCATGGGGCGGCGACACCGTTTCCAAGTAACGCTCCTCCTAAAACAAATAAATAATTTTGTAATATAAAAAGTGCATACATACATCTACATTACAGTGTGGAATATGAATAGCTTTTTTTATTTATAAACGCCTTTAAAGAACTAATTTTTTATGGACATTTTTTAATAATGGAAAGTTAAACTAGCGTCTAAATTTAAATCTAAAATACGCTTATTCATAAATACGCTTGCGCGTTCGTATGAATTGTCAAGTTTTACGTAACGATTTGTTCATAATAGTTCAGATCAGATAAAGCTAGACAAGAGCAGGCAAGAAACTTAATAATTGCTCTTTTAAAACGATATTGGTTTCCAATTTGTGGTATACTTTGGTCTGCTTTTAAACCTACGCGAATAACAACAATACTATTATTACCACACAGTTGTTCCATAATTTTAGCCAAAGTTCTACTTAAAAGCGTATTTTTAAGTTTATGTTTAAATTATTATTCAAAAGATAAGATTTGCATCAAAGAGCTAATGGAATTCTTTCTTAATAATATTTTGCCATAAATATTTACCAGAACCTGATCATTATGAGTAACTCTATTATAAAGTGCAATACTATTTTTATTCCTAACTGTATAAATTTTATTTTACAGAAATACAAAAAAAGTTTAAATTTCATTTGAAGCAGAGTGTATTTGACCATATATTCTCGTTAAAAAGACATTAATTATATACAATGGGAACCAGAGAGTGGACCTGGATAGCAATGCTACTTAGGTTGCCGATACAAAAAAATAACATATTTAAAAATTGGTAGTTAACCGCCTCCGTAGCCTGGTGGTATGGGCGCTTGCTTTACAAACCGGATGTCGTGGGTTCGAACCGCGCGGGGGACAACGACTTTGTGTTGTTGTTTCTTGGTTGGGTTAGAGCAATGCGGGCTGATCACCCGATTGCCTGAAAAGAAAGATGATCCATGCGTCGGATGGGCATGTAAAAA
>JAOCPS010289292.1:0-13098 GCA_025505425.1 Graphium colonna | reverse complement strand
TAAAATTCTTTTCCTTTACTATTCCGTTTCCTTACCTTTGTCTGTGGCAATACGCACTGCGTGAAGCCAAAACAAGAAAAAAAAAAGTATATATGATGTGAATGTTTTTGGGATTTTTGACTAAAATATTGCTGCTGAGTTGCCATATAATCCCTGGGTTCTAGCACGTTTCCCGCTTTTTTAAATTCTCATCTATATACCTGAACTGTCAACCGTCCATTTCTTTTTCGAATAGTCCTTCAGCCGGTAAGTCGCATTTGTATTATACCAGTGTTTAGTCAGTCTGTAATTTTATATTAATTTCTTTTAAATATTTATTTAATAGAGATTTGTATTTAAACTACATAATTCTTCGTAATATTTTAAATTTGAGAAGTTTTCTATGCATTAAACTTCACCTGCTTATTTGAGTTTACAATTTCGTTCTACTTATTAGGCACTTACAATGAGGAACGTTGAAATTAAAGCAAAAGTAAACGACGTAGAGAAGATTTGCAAAATAGCCGAGGAGTTGAGCGACGGCCCTTGCACAGTTATTCCTCAGGATGACACATTTTATAAAGTTAATGACGGTCGTTTAAAAATGCGACGCCTTGAAGATTCTTCGGCAATTTTGGTGCGATACAGCCGCGACGACGAAGGTGGGCCGAAAGTGAGCAATTACGAACTGCTAGAATTTTCTGCAAATGAAAAAAAAAGAGCTAATCTACTTGATGAGATGTTGCAAAAATGTTTGGGTACCCGCGGTCGTGTAGTCAAGGAACGGTAAATATTTTTTTAATACTATGATATGTGAATGATAAATAATCTTAAAATGCGCTTACGTAACGAGTGTCGAGGAGTTTGCCCTTAACTTTGTTTGGTCATTGTTATTTACATGGACATGACTAATTTTGTCTCCAAATAATTCAAAATATTTTCGATAGAGAATAATAATTGATATGTCTAAAGCAAAATTTAGGGATCTATATTACTTTTTGAGAAACAAGTCTTTTATATTTACCCTATTTGTTAATTAATTGAGAATCATAATCATAGTGTAATCAACTATTTCCTTCTTTTTCAAAGTAAGTTAATGGCTCAAATATTATGAACCTTAACATTGTATTCTTAAAACATTACTTATAATATATTAGGTTAATGGTAATTGTTAATAGGATTAGTATGTTTTGGGACATTCAGTAGTCACAACATATTGAGTTCAAAGTTTTAATATTGGAGTTGTTGATAATAATGAATCCGTTTTTAAATATTCAGTTGCACCGCAAGCTTTACCAAATTCCATGTGTATTTGCATTTCATATTATTTGGTGACACAAACTAAGAAAATCAGAAAATTTTTGTTGTTTAAATTTTTTATGGTGCATTCAAAAATTATGCTATTTATAATAATTTTCTTAATTTTTGGAACAAAGCTACTTATGGGGCATTGTGGAGGTATCCTAGCTGGCAAAAAATGTCTGTAACATAAGATTTATTGTATCTATAGTCTATAGTATGTATGATGGCTCTCAGTATGTATATGCTACAGGGGATGACTGTTTATTTATATATATAATTACATATTTATTTATTATTCATTACTTATTGATTTTTTTTATTTATTTCTTAAATTTATTAACATTTTTGGTTATATTTCATTATTTTTATTTATTATTGCACTTTGCTATTATTAATATATCTTGTGCATGTAAAAAGCTGTTTCTTTGTATATTATTATTATATATTTTTATAACTTATTGTCAACAAATTACAAGTGATTATTTTGTAAAATAGTTTTTCTTATTTTTATTGCTGAAAAAATCATAATAAAAATGTGTACCCAAATATTTATAATCTTTATACCTTAAATAGAAATTGACATTAATATTTTTATAACAGGGAAAAACAGCCCCATGAAACCACACATTTTTTTAATTCTATTATAGTCTTACTAATTATTTATCCAATCTGTTCAATACAAGCATCTAGTTACCTTCACCTTGTCCTATTGTATGTTTATCTGTAATGAATTCTTGCAAGTAAATCTTTAAATTTGAGACATTTTGTGGGAATCCAATTGTGCTGGAATTTTATACACATTTATATTTATACAGGCGGATTAGTGAGTCACCTAAGATATTAAAAGTGAGCACTTGGTACTCCATTGTCATTATATTTATGTTATAAAATTAGTTTAGGTGATTAAAAATTAGTGTGCTTGCTATACCCGTTTATTTGAATATAGTTTTCATACAAATGTTCAAATAAACGGGTAAAGCAAGTACACTCTGCTGGCGGCGAAGAGATGGCCAGCTGAGGCAGCATATCGACCCTAAAACGGTACAGCTCATGCTGTGTCCCCTAGGAAGCATGTCTTGTAAAAAAATACTCAACTTTCCATTATGTTTACTCAATGGTCAATGAAAATTTACTTTTAATATTACATTTATACTCTTATCTCCACATATAACATCCTTGAATATAGAATGTATATACATCCAATATAATCATAAAAGAACTTGTTTTAAAAAAATATTTGAATTTATATGGTATTTGTTATTAATTATTATGTTTTCTATCTATGAAATCTATCTGGATTAAAAAAAATTAGCCTTCAAAAATGCATTGTTCTACTTTTAACGGTTTTAGGTGGCATATTCTTTCATTGATTAATAGTTCTGCCTTTGAAAAAAACATCTATTAAGAAATAAGTCTTGTGTTACATGGCATTTTCTGGACAAATTACATATTGACAGACACCCAAATCCATAGTAACTATTTGTAGGTCATACAAATGTTTGTTACATGTGGGAATCGAACCCACAATCTGCGACGTCACAACCAACGTCTCAATTATCATTTTGGTAATTTTGATTTTAAAAATTTTGTGGGACCATTTTGGAAGCATGCATACTGTATTAAGTATGATATGTGTAAACATTACTAAATTTTAATGTTTTGATTTAAAAAGCAAAGTATTGAATTAATTTTTCTTAAAATTTTATAGGATGATATTTGAAGTGGGTATACATATTTCTCTTTTTAAATCAGTTAAAAATCAAAATCAATTATTTTTATTCAACATTTAATGGTAAAATTTGCTTATAAATGCTCATGAATAAAACTCCGGATCGGAAAGAAAACAGAATGAAAAACTTAGTAGGACTTTTTTTCCAAATGCATATGGTAAGATGTACAAACAGGAAATTTCTCTAGTAAAAGCATGGAGCGAGCAATTCATTATCAGGGCATGTGGTCATTAAAATAATCATTAATATTATAATATCCTTTAACACCAACATTCTTTGCCAATTTTTTTAAATTTATTTACAGAATTTTAAAGGTTTTCTGAATTTTCTTGTAAAAGTATATACATTCTCCCATAAAAGATTTACTTATTCTTCTCAGTCTACATACATGAAGAATAAACTTATGTTTATTTGTAGTATTTCTCTCTTGAAAATTGCAAAATTCAAGAAATTATTTCTCATTTCTACGAAGATGCATTACATTATCAAGTACATATTAACAAGCAAATATAATGTTATCTAGATACAGAAAGGCCGGCACGCGCACACTTCGCCCAGGGTCACATTTGTTTGCTACATTTCTCATACATCTAAAGGAAGTTAGCAAAATCTATTTTTAGTATTTACTAAACAACACTGTTAAGAATATTACTGTTTGATCATTGACAGATCATATTCCCAGGCTTAAACTATAGTCGCAATTTTAACCCTCCAATGTTATATGACAATATTTTTTTTAAATCTGTAAATCAAGTCTTATGTTAAATTTGTTCCTGCACTTTTATATCTAACACTGGAAGATTGTGACATAAGTTTTTTAAGGGAAATGACTGCACAATTTGATACTATGCCATGCATATTTTTGAGGCTCTGATTATGTACGTTTGTTCACTTATTATCTACGTTTTTTTTGTGTATACTCTGTCCGTACCATAACCGCCTCTGTAGCCTAGTGGTACGGGGTCTTGCTTTGTAAACCGGGGGTCGTGGGTTCGATTCCCGTGGAGTAACAATAACTTTGTGTTGTAAAAAATCAGTCCTGCGCCGGATCACTCTCTCGTCGTGTTGAATATCCGTCTCATCGGCCTATGGGAGCTAGGAACAGAGAGAGCATAAGTATCTTGGCGTACACTTGTGCACTATTATGTCTTGCGGAGTTGACTGATTTCTGAGTACGTAAGCCGCCGTGATCGAATTTCGTTCAGGAGAAACACTTTTTCGTGTATATACAGTGGTCGATTTCAATTATTTTCTGAGTAATTTTATTTCTAATATAAATAATGTATATTTATTTCAGCAAACTGTATTTAGTTGGCCAAACTAGAATACACATTGATACCGTGCAAGGTCTAGGCAGCTTCATGGAACTGGAGGTAGTTTTAAAAGATGATCAGACAGTAGAAGAGGGTCAGAAGATTGCAAGAGACTTGCAAAACAAACTTGGCGTTAAGGATGAGGACCTACTGGATTGTGCCTATATGGATCTGCTAGAAAAGATGTAATATAAGAAGTATAATCTATTCAACCTATTGAGAGGGTAAATATAAACCACTTATCCTAAAACTCTGCTAAGAAAATAGGTTATTTCAATTGGATAAGCAATGTTAAAAAGTATTTGAAAAATAAGTCTGCCTCATCTAATTTTGCAATTCATGACCAGTTTTCATTCCTTTGCTTAACTTTGAATATAGCTTTTATTGGAATGGACTGTAGTAAATGTGATAAGATTTGTGAATTCTTATGCAAATTTTGTGGA
This sequence comes from Graphium colonna, assembly GCA_025505425.1. NCBI lineage: Eukaryota > Metazoa > Arthropoda > Insecta > Lepidoptera > Papilionidae > Graphium > Graphium colonna. Next base: position 8,331 of record JAOCPS010289292.1, on the reverse strand, counting down.
AAAGGGACTTTCTTTTATAAAGGTGATTTCAAAATTGTGTGGACTTTTGGTCCAGCCAATGTACAGAACGACATAAACATATGGTATTATAACAACAACGACTTTTATGCTGATACATTTTTCAAAATCTCGTAAAATGGCATATCTGTGTAAAGTCGTTTACATTGTCAACTTCAGTATCTTATAGAAATGTAAGAATGTCTTTTATATTTGTACAATTACATATTTTAGTACCAACACATTGAAAACATTTATATCTTGTAATATATTTCATAGCATTCATATTCGGTAAAAACGATGTAGTCGAGTATAATATAAAAGAAGTTGTATTCATAATTTTTCTATTTTTCAAGTACTGAAAGTACTACTGAAGTAAGAAAAAGAACTATATTTGTAAGATTACATTTATATTTACTCAGTTCCAAACCTTTTTACTTATGAATATATTTTTTTGAAATTGTCGCCTTGTTCCTTTGTACAATAATATTGTAAAAGATGCATGTTAAGAATCATGTAAACTAAGATTTCATTTATTACATATGCTTCTTCTCCGTTCACAATGGCTGCTTAAAATCTTGTAGAAATGTAACATCGAAAGAATTTTAGCCCCAATCGTATTTTACGAAAGAGATATAGTTCATTGTTTTCATCGGAATATTCAACAATGACACACAGAGTTGGTCTTTTTATTTGTCTGGGGGACTACACAGCTGTGCTGGCCTATTTTTAAATTCAATCTAAGTGGTTCACGCTTCCCAGAATCGCGAGCCGGTGAAATTATTTACTAAGTGGTGTCGCCGTATAGTTCGCGAAGGTACTCTATAGATCGCGTGAGATCTTCTGCCATTTTGAATGGCGGAAAAAACAAGACTTAAGAAGCGTGTCATTCGGTGGGATGCCGGGGTGTGTATTTCCCTCCCTGCCTATACCTGGCAGGGAGGGAAATGTGGGATGTGTGCCTAGTTGCGTAACATTAGCGTGTCTGAAGGCCAGTCCCATTGTGCACTTTCCAAAATTGGTGAAATCCTTCACTCGGGATTGAAAACATTGCGCGGAACCGCGCGTCCGCCAAATATTCCACAAAATGTGCCTGCCTTCGCCCGTATTGTGCTACTCTAGCACGTATGTCGTGCCATGCCCGCTCAATGTTTTGAGTGTGGGCGCCGGTGATTGGGTCATCGAAGTTGACACTGACACCTCACAGCGAAATGCTGGAAGCCTTCGCCGCTTAAGTTATCGTAGGCTTTCCAGCAATCGCTTTGAATGATTGATTTCGGTGCCACATATTCTTTTAAGACAGATATTAGTGTTTTTGTATCACGTTTCGACACCGGTGTAAAAAAAAGCTTATAGAGTCACGCATGAGGACATGCGTAATATGTCAAATTAGGGAAATGTCAATAAGGGCGGTCCCAATCCGGTATACGGGCTCTTATCGCGACCGCTGACGACAATGGATAGCTGGGGGTGGTGAGAACCGCTCCGGAACGCGGGTGTAGCGTGTGTACGCGGTGTTGGCTCGCCGTGCTCGCATTTTGAGAAGATTTGATGTCCTCCAGGCATTTATCCCAGGAGTCATCACGAAATATTTTAATTTGCTCCTTGACTTCTGCTTGCAGAAGTCGAAGGCGGGACCTAGTGGTTACCAAGTACAAGCGGCCTTTGGCCGGTTAGTGCAATTCTGCAAGCCGACGCCTCTATGTGGGTAATTTCGGGGAATTTTATTGGTAATGAGATGCCTCTTAAAATATATAAGCGTTCCGCCGCGACCCGAGAGCCTATCATGGCGGATGATGTTATGATTGGTGATCTTGGGATCTCATAGGTTTGGTTTTAAGAACATCTTTTGTACCAAAAAATTCTACATCTGAATTGAGCGATTTCTGCCTTTTGACTCATGCCGTTTGCGTTATAGTACAAAACAACTACAGCCAGCGGTTTCCCCTACTTTTGTTTGTGCGATCCATTTTGTTCCCACGAGTTAATTGAAATTATTTATACGCGACGAGTTAGATTATTTGTCCCTGAAGGACGACAACTGCGAAACGAGCGACTCATGTTCCGCGAGCGCCATGAGTTGCTCTAGAGGACTTAACGCTTTCCTAATTTTTTGAGCTAATAACCTTAGCTCTGCGAAATTGATTGTTTGCAGTAATCCACAAACAAGATTACCGTCGGCCGTCTGGTGGGCAATATTATACGTGCTTTCGGCTTTCACTAGTTCAGTCGGAACATTTACAATAGGTGACGACACCTTTGTTTGCCGGGCAGCTGCCGGTTTGTTTATTGCTTTATTGGCCAGATGGGGCGCTGGTAAAACAGCTTGCCGGGAAGCGCCCTGTTTAATCATTATTTTATTGCCGGTTAGAGCCATCTGCGGTGGATAAGAGGTAATCGCGGAGGGGTTATCAATAATTTTTACCGCCGGGATTTTAGCCCAGGCGTTGGTTACGGGCGCGGGAGCCGGGACTTATTTGACCGCGGGTCTTGCTGGTTTGGGCGCGGCTTTTTTGATAGCCTTTCTTTTCGGTGCCCTTCCGCAGCCACGACAGCTAGCTGGATGGCCCTTGGTGAGGCAATTTACGAACTCCGATGATATCTGAGTGCTTTTCTCTTGCGGGCACTCCGGAGTACCGTGGTCCCTGACGTATTTTACGCATTTGGGGCGTGCAAAACAATTGCGCATTGTGTGCCCAAAATGTTGACATTTGTGGCACTGCGCTATAATTCTATTTCTATATGAAGTCTCTCCGTACAACCCAGACAGTTGGCAGACTGTTTTAATATTGAAAAGTAGCTTTAGCTTAGAAATACCGGCGCGATGCCAACTTCAGGACTTGAGCGATGGTGGGAAGCTCGAGATCGATGTGTAAATCTAAGTTGCGCATGAACCAGGTTGCTCCCGTGGCTCCACGCATAAATCGATTCTGGATGACCTGAAGCCGGTTTATTTGGCGGGAGTTTATGTGTGCAAAAACCGGGCTCGCATATGTCATGATGGGGCGAATTACTGCCTTATGAATAGTCACCTTATTCCGAAGAGACGGTTTTGACTTTTCATTTATTAAGTGATAGAGGCGACCTAGGACGTAGGCCGCCCGGTTTGTTACCCGGGTAACATGCGGGGCGAAGCTGAGTTTTGAGTCAAGGACGACACCCAGATATTTGGTTTTCTTAACCCATGGAATTGGACTATCCATGAGTGTGACGGGTGGGGTGCTGCGAACTAAAGCGTCACCTTTTATACATTAATAAAATTAAAAAAATGTATAAACGGTGGTGGATCGTGCACGAGAGCGCACGCACAAGCAGTGTGGGAAGGGAGGGAGGTGTCTAACTCATGTTTATGCGCGCGCTCACATATTTGCTTGCAGGATGTTAGGGAATTTTTTCGCGGAATATTGCTAATTAAACGGTCTTATAGAATTGTATATAATGGACTTTCAAAGTAACGCCTGATTCTATTAATTTCATTTTCCTATACGTCATAGAGAATATATTATATTTACTACAAACCTTAAATTTACCTGCTATTTTTAACACTCATGATGAATAGAAAATATTAAAAGTGTTTGCATATCTTATAATACGTCATTCGTGATATGCTCATTAGTGATATTTCTAGAAAACCGGTTGTCAAAGTAATACAACAATATCGGAACTTTTTACAGGTTAGGATAGTAAAATGTAAAGAAAAAGAAAATGCACCGTACATACGTACACTTATATAAATAATATCTACTACACAACTGCAATATTGACCAACAAAAAAAATTCTGTTAAAAATTTCATTATAACGTTTATTATACTGCAAATTGTAAAGTTTGTCTGTCGATAATTTTTCAAGATAGATTCATGTGTGTTAAGGTGAATCGAAGTGTGATTTCATAAACAATACCGAATATTTTTACCGCCTTGTTCTCACTTGCTTTGGAGATATTTCTCGGAGATAAAAAAACTGAGGGTAAAGATCAAGGGGCCGTGCATCTACCCGCTGGTTTGATCAAATCCAAACAATAATGAGACTTGATATTTCGACTGCCATGAGAAAAGCCGAGGACTTCAGTAAATGAAGAGCACGACGAAGAAGAAGACCAAATATTTTTAGTGACGGAACGAAGTACCAAGTAACGGTCAGTCTTTAAAAATGCAATTTACAGTTAATATATATTATACTTCAAAAATAATACGTTTATATTTAAAGAATTATAATGTACTAAGATGCGTAACAAATCTATAAATCTTTCCCAGCTCCTTACAACTCCGGAAATTAAACAGTGTCCTCGATAAACAACGTAAAAATGTACGCACGTACGTTAGCGTACATTATTTCTGTAAATATTATACGAAAATTTATACATACAATAAATTATATTATAATGAGTGTGACATTGTTAAATAATCTACAAAAAGTATAAACACAGGTTAAGAATACAAATGTGATATGAGCTACCTAGTAGCATATTCCGTTACTAAGTACTATCTAAGCTTATAGCCTTTAAGCATACATAGTACGTAGTAACGGAATTTTTGTCTTAATTTCTGATTTATATTATATGAATTTAAATAACCCATTGTTAAAATTGTGAAAAGCAAAGATTTTTTCTATTGATTCGGTTTTGGCCATCTAAATGATAAGGAAAAAATACTCTAAAAATCTGTCCTGAAAGATTTCATAAAAAAATCGCTACTAATGGTTAATAAAAACATGTTAAAAGATTGACCTATTTTCAAATATTTAAGGTTCGATTAACAAAATGCATGAAAGGGTTATGAAAAAACAAAATACAATGTCAAAATTATTTGTATGAAAAATTATATTGTATTTTTTGTATGGTGATAATTGAATGACAGTTAAGTCCTAAAAAATTTCACTTAGTATTTAAGCAGTAAACACCGATTTTTTCAATATTTGCATCGACCATTATTGGTTCCATAATCTCAGAAATGGTTGATTGTGAGGTATCTGACGGTATACACAGTTCAAGAACGTTAAGGTTCTTGTTTTTAATTTGCTCTGTTTTTTCATGTCTTTCAGACAGTTTGCGTCAAAATTCCGTCCTTACTTTATGTAGTGTTTAAAAATTTCCATTCTAGGCAACTTCATCGTCTTGTGTCAACCTTTTTCCTATTTATTCTCTCCTATTCGTCAACTATGTGTCGTTTCAGCAAAAGTCAAGCAAAACAACCAAAGAAACTAGTCTCCGTTTCAGGGTAATATAAATAGAATGTGCGCTTTATGTTGCTCGAAAACGTATGGATAGAGAACCTCAAATCTTTGCTTCTTTATCTCAAAGTACTTCTTAAATTTTATGATAACCTGTACAATTGAATGCTAACATAACCAATTTATTGTCGTTCCATTTTACATAACAGATGTGCCCTGTACTATAATTATGAAGTAACCTCATGAAGAGAAAATCCCCCTGAAAAGAGTAATCTTTAAATTTGTCATTCCCAATGAATAGAAAAAGTCGTATATATCAGAAAGCTTTTGCTCGAACCAAATTTAAGAATCCCCATGTTGTATGAAATAATTAACTGCTTTCTATTTTCTTCATATATTTTTATACAGTTTGTCAGATTCAGTTCAGAGACAGAATGTTCAAACAGGCATTTGGCATTGTTTTCCTATCATTGAACTTTATTAAGTGGGCTTATGATTTTAGTTTGAAGCTCAACATATCCTTCTTTTCTAATTTGAATGCTTGGAAATAAATGAAAACAAAACACACACATATACTAATTTACGTCTTTAATTTCACATTTAAATCAAATAGTTATTTAGTTAGAGGAGTTTACTCACCATATTTTTTCACTACATTTCTCAAAAACAGACAACATAAAAACTAAAAATAATAGCGAAAAATATGTTGTCAAACACACAATTATCTCTTTTATCTTGATATTTAATAACACGAATCTGAACTATTCTGTTAAAATTAGGACCACATAAAGTACACCGGAGTTTTGACACCTGGATTATGCTGTAAAGCCCGTAGCAGATAATACGTATTGGTAAACTTGACTACCGATGAGTTCTAACCAATCAATTCCAACGAGTTCTGGGTAGAAGTTCGCTGCCGCGGAATCCTATGAATGTTAATGAATTCCAGACGTTCCTAATGAGATTACCGCTCCTGTGAAATTGGGTTCACGTAAATTTTTCTTTAATCTTCAATCGTAGCCGATGGAAAAAAAATGTCAACAAATCTCTGTGACTGGCTCGTGCCAGATATTCTTGATTTCGCGCCGCATTATATGAAAATTCTAATGATGTTTGCGTGTGTTATATTGAAACATTAGATTTCTTTGATATTTTTTTCGTTTAATATTAATCACACGTTTTCTTTTGATTATTTCAATAAATTCCCTCACTGAAATAAATCAGCATATTGGCGCAACATTTCTCACATTAAAATTTCACACTTGCCAGTCAGCTCATATACGGGTCTCAAGAGTCAGTCATGAGGCTCAAATGTGTCCCGGATTTATTAGCAGTTGCAGTACAGTATACAATGTAGTCGGTATTACAAATTTATGTTTTTTACCTTGAATTATTGTTTAAAAAGTGTTAATATTAACATTAAAACTACTACGTTTTTAGAGTTTCCATATTTATGTTTTTATTATGTCGAAATAAAATCTTAATCTCAAAACAAATTCTGAGAAATTTAATAAATAATATCAATGTTTTCACATTGCTGTATTGTCACTGGTTTAATAAATTAGTCACGTTTTTGAATACGTCAATTAAAAACATTTCGATGTCTGATGAACATTAAACCATCTAATTACATAAATAGTCAATAATGCAATTAAATATTTGTTATCATCTACTAGTGTTTCTAACTACAGATAAATTTTTACTAATTCACGAATTATTTCTATCATTAAAATTCCTCTTTCTTGTGACCAACTTAGTTATTCGTTGATGATAATTTACGATATTTATCCACTCAGAATAGAATACGTAGGCTCATGTTTCTACATGAACTTTATGTGCATCTTCCTAATGAATAATAACATTTTACGATTTAACGAGGGAAGTTAAAAAATTCTAACAAATTTCATTTCTCCGTGTCACATTCGCCAAGGACTACGTTAATGAATTTTATTCTTGAGCACGTCCTTAATTTTGCATTTTTGAACTCGTAAAACTCAGCAAAAAGTAGTTTTAGTTCTTTTTTAATACATGTTGCGATTAAGTAAGCTGTAATTAATAGCGACACGTATTAAAAAAAGTAATAACATGTGGGCTGGCTTCTTTAATTGAAATAAGTTACTCTGAAGTAAATACGAACATTATATTTTCTCCAGAGTACCTTTATACAAACTTAATGTTGGCAGAAATAAGAGTTTGATTATTTCACCGTTGATATAAATTGTACTAGTCCTTATGTGTATGTTTCGGCTAGAGTTAAAGAAAACTTATAAAGACGTGAAGCGTTTATCGTTCAATCTTGTTAAATTAAAAAAAAAAGGTAAAGTAACAGCCTATTTTTGATTACCCCACTGCTGGGCTAATGCCTCCTGTAGAAAGAGGGTATAGGGCATAGTCCACCACGCAAACCTAGTGCAGATTGGTAGACTTCACATATCGTAGAATCGTATTTTCCTCACGGTGTTTCCCTTCACCGCCAAGCACGAACACGAGTAATTCAGCACTTAAAATTGCAATATTAAAATTGACAATTTGAACCTTAAATCACCTTTCCGATTTCAGGTTCACCTCGAGTAAACAGAATTGAAGGCGAGCGCCCGGACACTGAGCTACCACGGCTCTTAGCACCCGAGCACTAAGCTACGACGGCTCTTAGTTACTTTGACTTAAATGAAATGATTTTCTTTAATTTAAATTACAATGGCATAAATAATCCATTTTACTAGAGTATCTTATGTGTCCATAGGCTTTTCTTAAACACGTATATTTTACTTTTATATTTCATTGTTAAATTTATGAGAATGATTTTGCACTAGGATTCGGCCGAGGGGAATAAAAATGAAATAGAAGAACTAAGGGGCACAACAAGTATGGCCTACTAATGTAGAGATGAGCCAAGTCTAGTAGACCTTAAATCAAATATTAAAAAGTTTATTGTTTGTACCTAAACAAATATTAAAATTTTGCCAAAATTAATTATAACCAGAAATTTAATATACCCAGTACAAAATAAATGTGTAACTTAGTTAATAATTATGAGACCTTTTGGATTCGAAAGGACAGCAATCACTCCATTGCCGCGGATGTCGGTACTCGTTAGTGGGTATTGAATGTTTCTTAAGAACAAATGGGGCCTAATCAAGCCATCGTTCAATATTTATTGAAGT
>JAOCPS010289181.1:0-13099 GCA_025505425.1 Graphium colonna | reverse complement strand
CATAATTAAATCTTAAACATGTATCATTTACATTATATGAACTGTAACTTGCGTTGGTGATCCAATATATAAATAAATAAATAAATTATATATTGCGCAAATTGTATTGTTGATCGGCTTAGCTATGTCGTGACAACGTAAAAATTAAAGTGACGAACCAAGTAATGGTAAAATTTATAATAAGAATAATGTATCTATAAAAGTTTTCAAGTCATATTGCAATTACAAGGGAACTAATAACGATCCACTGGGCGGTCAGAGATTCAGGAAGTTATTCCAAGTTTGAAACTAAACTTGGAAACAACACAGTCTTTATTTATTCTGAGGATGCCTTTCGAATTTAGCGAAGTATCGGAACGCTTATAGACTGCGATATCTGTGATATGCGGAAATCTTGAAAGTTCGTGAACCGTGTTTTGAGGGTGTATCTGGGTTGAGTGCTTATCTTTGGGCGCGTTGCCAACGCTCTTATTGGATGATAAAACAATCATACACCATGCACCGGATTTACATATCAAAGCCTGTAATGTGAATCGTTAGATTTCTTTTATTGTCTGTTTTGTACGACACTGGGAAGAGCAATTAAAGAGTAATACTCGTTTTTATGATTATCATTTTGTTCATAAAAATTGGAAATTTTCACAAAGTCAATTACGACCATGATATACTATGATAAAAACACGTCTAACCTTAGCGGCTGCCGCAGACAAAGTAAGCAATGAATACAGATAAAAATTTCATCATATTTCAGAGGCATGTAGAGTCAGATAGAGTCAAACTATATTTTTTTTAATATGTAGGCAATATTAAAAAAAATATAGTTTGACTCTTCAAACCCACGAAATTTTAAATTGTCCTTATTTTTGAATACACCTTGTGGACCAATTATTATTTATAATAATAAATGAAGAAAAAAAACTAAGGGTTTTGTATTTTTTAGGAAGTTGTTATTCTATTACTTCTGTAGTGTATAATAATTCGGATGTAAAAATAAAATCGTGTTGCCTTTTGTAACAGTCTCGAAATTTACATATTTTGCTTGTTTTTACTACCAGTGCTTTTTAATTTTCATAATTTGCAATTTATTATTTCTTTTACCAAAAATATTCCTGTTTGTTCTTGCTGACGGCAAATTGAGTATCGTTTTATTCGATCGACGGTTCGCGTTGTATTTTCGTTACGCAAATTCAATCACAGCTATGGAAAAGGCTCGAAAAACGCGACGGAATTAACTTTTGGCGATCGCTGATTGTGACAACACAACGTTCAACTAACAAACGTATCCGTAACGTGCCTTTATCACGATTAATTCCAATACTTTTTCAGGTGGTAGAGTATTCCATCTTTTCACAGCTTTTGCTGCACTTTTACGGCCACGCTCGTCCGGGGAAGTACTGCCGCCCTTTATAAAGTTGGCATAAAATGCATACTTTATGCATGACTTTTGGGGATGCCGGATGGCCATGTCAACCCTTTTCTTTTTTCACTCCTTACCTCTCCAAATCCCTACCCTATTCAATTTTCCAGGTTGACAACGCAACTCTCCGGATGTTCCGTGTGTCCATGGGCGACGGGATCACTTACTATCAGATGAACCGTTTGCTCGTTTGTCTTCATTCCCATAAAAAAAATATTTTACTAGTTTTTGCTGGAGCTTGGTCAGCGAGAAAGATATACCATTTAAACCACAAAGAGATACCATTTTTATAAACGGGCTTAAATTAATTAAAGTTTCTATATTTTGCTTCAGGCCAATCTTGTAAATCTATCACACAGTGAACATTGCATCAAAATCAGTCAGTTTAAGTCGACATCAATTTGTAAAAGCAATTTAAAAAACACCGTGTGGTGTCGTGGGACACCAAATAGGAACGAAGCTCCTTGTCATTAAAGGATTATTTTCAAATTCTATTCCAGGTGTAAAAAAAATATTCGGGTATACATTTTTATTGCGATTTTTTAAAGATAAAAATAAAAAAAAAATACTTTATAAAATTATCTTAACACCTGTATTTTATTGACAATAATTTATAAAAAAATATTTAATAATAATATACAAAGAAACGTCTATTTACATGAATAAGATATAATATCAAACTGCAGTAATAAATAAATAAATAAAAATACAAACAAAAATAAATTAATTAATAAAATTTAATAAATAAAAAAATATATTTAAATAAAAAATATTAATAAAAATAGTAAAAAAATAAATAAGCAAATATAGATTAGTAATAAACAAATAAATTAATAAATAATTAATTGTTAAATAAGTATTTAAATATATATAAATAAATAAACAGTCATCTCCCGTAGACTATACTTGTACATTAGACACCGTATATGCATCATACATAGACTATAGATACGATGAATCTTACATTGCGGATGTGTTTTGCCGGCTAGGATGCCCGTCCGCAACGCGCTATAAGGAACTTCGCTCTAATTTTTTTTATATTATAGATTAAGGTAAAATAGGATTATTACTTTACTCTTATCGCATCCTTTCCATTTTCGATAAATAACTTCAGCATACAGACGCACCGAGTTCTCCTATTATTACACACGGATTCCGTCTAGTTAATGCGTCTAGTCGATTTACACGATCCACCAGTTTAAATTATGTTGTACGCGTCCATCAGGATCAGGCCACTTGTGGTCTAAAATAACGCTACGCTTATAATGAATCGTAAAATGGTATTCTTGTAAAACAAGAGCCGGAGTTGTCCATTAAAAGGTTTAATCTGACTTAATTAGACTTTTTTGATAGTAGGCAACATTTGAATTTAACCGTGAATTTGATACCGTTAATGTTAAATTGCTTTTGATGTAGGTCTCTTTAAAATTTGGAATGTTACTAAGTCTACAGCGATAACCAAAATTGCACAATAGTATAGTAAATTTGAGTGTTATCAACACGAACAATTTCTCTGGATAAATAAGATTTGCAAGACTTATAATTTCTAAGAAAGGGATGGTATAGAAATAAATAAATGGCAAGTAACTTAATATAAAAAATTTTATTCTCCGAAGATAAAGCCCTGATTTTACGAGACTCACCTGCCTACATTGGCTTTCCAAAGATGACGTCTCAAGAGACCCCAGCTGTTATGATTCCTATCACAGAGAAAGCATAAACTAAACTAAGAAACAAACAAAATTTGAAGGGAAATAAATATTTTTATTAATTTTAGTATTTATAGAATTGGCTGTAATGTATTTACTCATACTAATACAATTTTAATTTTAATATGTATTGTCAATTAATATTGCCTAAATATATAGACTAGTCAGTCTCTACTTACTAACGGCGCAGTATTTTGATAAAACTTACTTGTATACATAATCAGAATAGTAAGTAGTGATGTTTAAATAATTTTTCAGTGTCAAGAAAATCAAGCTGTTCTCTACGTGAGTACAAACGACAAATGTTCAAATAATTCAACAATAATATGGTGTGAGATGGTTATTGTTTTGACAGTTTTCTTACTCAATAGCTACGGTCAAATATTAACTAATACTAACCGATAGGCAGTTTCTAAACGACGAACGAGTCTGTTGTTTTAATCGTAAATGTAATCCCTAGTTATCTATTCCGAATATATGTTTCTTTTAAGGCAAACATTTGTAATACCGTAATACAAAAATAATTTTCTATATCATTTTAGATATACTTAGAACACTATCAACCATCGTACTTTTTAACTAGTGATCGAAAATATTATCTATAGGAAAAGACGTTGCGAAATAAAAAAAGTCGATTGACTAATTAACTCCTCGTTATAGCGGTTGGTCGTGTAACTATGTTTACATAATTATGATAAGATGAAAGATTCATATAAACGAAATTTTATCTTTCCTTACATATAGAAAATATATTAATATATAGAAAATAATACGCCAAACAAGAACATTGAAACCCTTACTACAGATAATACGCTTACAAAAGAGCCTGAACCAGAGATCTGGCACAATTTACTCTCGGCTTTCGTTCGGACAAGTTAATATAAATAGTCACGTCTGCAGAATATATGTGCTTCGATCAACTGTGACATTGCTCTTAATTAATCCAGACACAACAATGTAAACAATACTTAATGGAGAAATGTGATAATTCGCCAAGTTTTCCCACATAGAAATATATTTAAATCTCGACAATTTCTCACCATTGTAAGGAGCGTAATTGGCGCTCGCTTCTTGCGCTCTTTTGCACCGTTGCATGTCGCTCTGCGGTCATTGTTCTCAGTTTTAATAGTGCTACGTGCGGTGTTACATACGAAAAGATGTTACACGATCGAGCATCGATGCTACATTGAATTTTTGTTAATTTATTTATTTGGTTTATCAACTAAGTTGGCATGTATAGTACTTACAAATTTAGTTTACAAATTAACATTTCTTATACATTAATTTAAATAACAGCAAAGCATTTCATTCAACTAATTACATAAGTAATTATATGGCTAAGCAATGGCAAATATCCTTATTCATTATATAATATCAACACCTTTATTTTAATTGAGGCTGATCAGGAGAGAACTTGTTTAGAATTTTGATCGATTGCAAAAATCGGCGGATTTCGATTTGCCTTAATCATTTTTATGTGTACAAGTTTTATGTGCAAAAATCTATATTAAAATGTACCAATCCATCACAATCACCATTTAGTCTTTCCTGTAATCCTGAAAGAAGGGTACGCTAGGCGAGATATACATAAAATTAAACCCATTAATTGCCTAATCGAAAGAAATTAAAAATTGGCACAGACGTAGTGAAGAAAAAGGCACGTACCTGTTTTGTTTCTGTCGATTTATTGTCCTATTAGATGTTTAAAAAAATAGAAGGAACAACACAACGCCCTAAAAACAAAACGACAATACTTTGTATTTAATAGAAGTAAAAAGCTAAAAAAAGACACAAACTGCTGCTTATGTTTTTGTTTCACAATATTACTTTTTTATCTCAAAACAAACAAGCATATAATCAGAATAAATAACTAGGAATCAATCAAATTTACCAACAAATACAAACAATCTACAGTTCAGTAACGTGCAATTTCTTTTGTACCCGAGCGTAGCAAGTATACAAGAAATTAAATCATACAACCACCAACTTTTTTATATATGAAGTTACTTTTTTTCTTAAAATGTAAAGAGCATTTGATGTCAAAATATGGTGTCAATTTTAGATAAAGATTGTCGAGTCTTTTATCTCTTAAGTTAATATTAATCGATAACCCTGAATGAAATCCAAAGTTTATCTATATATTTCTACTTTATATTCTAGATTTACTTGACTATAATACATTATAGTCAATCAATCAATAGTATTAACAAACCAAATCAGACTGTTTTCTAACCAATATTTGTTAAAATAGCTATATCTAGATAAAAAGAGCATTTTACGAAATATTGGTACAGACTGCATGTTTATGCAGCGCAGTATGTTTTTTTAATACGCAGTGTATTCCAACAAGTTTGTGTTCATAAAAAATTACAAAAACCGACTTCAAACGCCATAAAAGTGTACTTTCGAAACATATCTTCTCCGTTATTTTTATTTTAAAAACAAGCTAATAATCTGATTTAAAAAAAAAGTTGAAGGACCATTATGGAATTGTTTAGTACATTTCTATAATTATGGAAGCGTAGAGTACATCAGATAAAAATGTTTTTACAAATCAGTTCATAAGTTGCAGAAATTGTGCGAACATTCCTAAATATTGTTATTTTTACTTAAAAAATTAACTAAGGAGCCGTTTTTTTTGAAAATTTCATGAGACTATTTATAAGAAATTCTATATCATATGAAAAAAGAATGTTTGAAATTGACGGAGATATGCGCAAAAAGACATATAAGATATAAACCATTTTGTTATTTGGTTTAAAAGAAAAACTACTGAATCGATTTTTCTGAAAAATTTATGGGACCATTCCGGAAGAATACCCTATAAGATGAAAAAAGATTTTTTAAAACCATACATAAAAAAATTAACAATAGAATTGAAAACCTTTCTCCTTTTTTGAAGTCAGTTTAAATGTAGTTATTCAAAATTCTTCAGGTTAGTTCTGCAGTTATGCTACCACTATATCACAGTATCAATCTACTATCAATTCGGGACTGTAGTGATGTAATACTACACGAAATCGTCGCGATCAATCTGCTGTCAATCAATGCAAGACTGAACTGATGGAAGACTACACTACACGTTATCGTCGTTAGCAGTTCTCTTTTTCGAAAACGCAACGTCAAGGCCCCCGGTCGTCAATCCGGTCCGTCCGACACAGTCTGTTTCCGTCGGCGTTGCGGGGAACCTGTTGTCTTTGAGCCATGTTGTATGACACCGACCAGCAAGCTACTGACTCTCATAATGGATGACATTGGGGTTGCCACCTTTTTTTTTTGAAAATAAAGTACGATTTACTTTAATCGATCAATTTGCTTCAGATGCATTTCTAATTACATTTAACAAATAATTATGTGAAAAATTGTCGTTCTATTTTATTCAAAATGCTTAACAAGCCATATTTTTTACGAATTTAAGATTAATTAAATCAAGCGAAATAAAATATTTTTGCGTATTTTATTATTCTCGTAAAGTATAGAGTACAGTTACCATAAATAGCGTACAATACTTCATAATAAAGAATGGATGGCAACCCTAGATGACACCGACCAGCAACAGGACTAAGGATTCTCATGTCTATGACAATGTAGAGGCAAATAACGGTTTACCATATAGCTGTGGCACGTTACGAAAAAAGTTTATAAAATAATAGTTGGTTTGCTTTCTATCATTAACATTTAACACGATTAAACAATGACCAACAAGCTACTACTATCTTGACTAAAATAAAGAGTCAACTAACGGGATCTTAATGTATATAACAAAAATAAAATAAAAGTGGATTTGCATACCTCATTTACATTTGGCGGGATTCATTTTATTTTAATTTTTTAAATGTAACTGCTTTTTTTATAGTTTTGTTTCTAATTGATGGATATCAAGTTTTAAATAAAATATCAAGTAATTTTGTCGTCAGTCTAGATTTCAAGATTTTATATGCTAATTTTATGTAAGTGTAGTAAGGACATTAATTTACTTTCAAAAACATTTATTCTATATTCGTAGTAAGAGTTTAAAATAAGCATCACAATCGAAAAGAGATCTTTGAATCAATTTTTACGAAATTGGAGCGAACTGATAAGTCTGAAATTTGCCACAATAAAAAATTATATAGAGGAAGAGTAAGTAATGTTCATATTTTCATATAATAGGTAACAAAATATATTAAATTAATAAAATAAGCACACATTATCATACCGTTTTTACTCATCACATTGACATGAAATACAATATGTTAAGCGATTTTTGCGTTTATTTTATTTTTTTTTATTTATTCGGGGAGGCTTACGTCCAGGAGACGTGGAAGTGGACGGCAATAAGCTGATGATGAAGCGATTTCATCTTTCTTTTGGGAACTGGTAAATGTCTTGTAATAAAAATTCAGTCAATGTGAGCAGTAAATTCATTCTCCTTAATAAAAACACAGAATATAAACCGTCATGGTTAACGATACGACTGTAAAACTACATTGATGGCACCCTAGTACTTGTGCAATGATAAAATGAAGTATATAGTAATATAATACGAGTATTATACTGTCTAATAATAAATTTGACTCGTATTGGTCGTTACGAGCAATTACTAAGCAATAATGTTTACTGGCGACCGTTTTATGTTACAGATACACGCTATAAACACGATAACATATTTGAACAAAATTTTTTGTTGCCGAATTCACATTTTTACTACCTCGGCACTAGCGGAAAATAATAAGACTTACAAATTATTTATCGACTTCTAATATCGCCAAATCTTTAAAATATATACGAGCAATTACTAATCGATAATGTTTGACGACACTAATGTTTTATGTTATATACACCCTTCAAACACGATAATATATTTAAACAAAATTATTTGTAGTCGAATGCATATTTTTTTTTCTTTGGCGTTGTATATTTCAACTTTTATTGCAAAATTTATTAAAGATTTAAAAATAACTAACCACATTAAATCGTATTCATCATCATTGCGTCTAGGACATAAGTCCAATTCCTTCCTCCTAGCCTTTTCCCAAGTTACTTGGGGTCGGCTTCTAATCCACCCAAATGAATTTCAGTTTTTACGCGGAGCGACTTCTTCCGACTTCGCAACCCAAAGTGATAAACTGAATTCGAAAGATGGATTAGTTGTCAGGATATTTGAAGGCACTGACATCCTACAGCGACTGTAAACGATGTTCTTGACAACCGGGACCGACTTTTTACATGCCCATCCGACGCATGGATCATTTTTTTTTCGGGCAATCGGGTGATCAGCCCGCATTGCACTAACCCAACCAAGAAACAACAACACAAAGTCGTTGTCCCCCCGCGAGGTTCGAATCCACTATCTCCGGTTTGTGAATCAAGCGCCCATACTACTAGGCTACGGGGGCGGAGGATATAAGTCCAATTCCATTATACACATATTTTATACATTTAGCTGTTTACAGGCAAAGTATTTAACTTGCTGTGTAACCATTTATGACGTCGGCTCTTTGAACTGATTCGTACATTTTTCAATATTTGTTTATCGAGTCCATTTCACTCCAAAAATTCACGTTTACTGAAAAATACAATCTATTTCAGCTATAACTGACATGTTAAATGAACCATGGTATTCGAATATTTTTAATTGGAATGTATTTTTAATCCTTTGAAATGTTTCATCATATATTTTATCAGAGATTACGTATTACAGAAAAAGCAAACATGGCAGCAGCCTTTGTGAATTTGTAATATTACTACTAGTGAATGAATCGAAAGTTGAGTAATTATTAACGAAAGTCATGGGCATCCTAGCGGACACTGAACTGCGCCAGCTGGCCATTTGTTTGCCGCCGGCATCGTATCCACGTTTCATCTATTTATTTGAACATTGGCTCGAAAACTATGCAAAATTTAAAATAGTCTCATAAAGTAATCCAATTGGGAATGAACGAAGAATATACTTGTATACACAGGAAAATTATAAAAATATACATGCAAAATTATAGCTGTTTAAAATACTGTTCTTTCACTACTTAATAAACTAACTGATTCATAAAGGAAGCTCAAAAGGAACGTATAAGCAACAAGATCCATTTTCCACCGGCCGTCACACCCGCTTGCCGGGGTCAAAAGAAAGCGCTCTACCGTGGCAAAACGGCGCTTTGCTTTGAATGGGAAAAAATATTAAATACAGGCTCGAATTGTGAACTGCCAGTATAATTAGAAGTTGGTAGGTCTGCAGTAGTTTTTTTTACGCTCGCCTCCGTACACTCCTGACCCAAAAAGTTGAGTGCGAGTAAACGTGACTCCCAAAACGTTTTTAGTGGTTCACGTAAAAAAATAATTGAACAGAGCAATGACGCGAGTAAAAATGTAAAATGGTAGGGTCACTTCATTCGTATATGAGAGCATTAGTGTACCAACCAACCACCAACCAAGTTGTAACATCAGTATCCCTTCAACACATCAAAAAAAACTATTATTAAGATTCTTAAGGATAAGAGATTGCCTTCTCGTCACCACCATCATGATGTTTATGATGGTGGATGTCTTGAAATATTTAATCCCGAAGATACATACACGCACACATGCACAAAAACACACGCAAGTACACTTACTGACGTAGGTTAAGTCCCTTGTAAAGCCTTATAAAATAATTAAAATCGTTACTCATTTTCGAAGTCTGCTCTAGTGAAGTACGCATTACAAATATAAATCTATAATGGCTTGTAAATTGCATATAGAAATTAATAATGAAATGTTTAAGTTCATAAGCTATAGATTTTGTTGAAATTAAATAAAATAAGTATAATGACTTTCTTTCGGCATAATCATTACGACTTAATTATTTAACACATAATTCATAACTTTAAATGGTTATTTTTAAAAGTAGTGTAATAGTATCTTATATTTATGGGAACAAACGCAGCGTGCTTTAGTAAACTGTTGACCCTTACTGCTTGAGTTGCCACCCGTACCGTATTATAAAGAATCGTACGTCATATATGGTAATTGTACTCTACTTAACAAGAACAATAAAGTACGCGAAATATTTCTCAGAATTATTTTTTTCGAATTCACTTCTTAAACTGTCCAAAAATGTTACTTTTAAGGAGCTTTGAGTAAGAAAAATAACAAATTTCCTGATAATTCTATGTTAAATGCGCAATGAGAAATTTATTTTAAGCAAAATGATAAATTAAATCGTACTTTATTTTTACGCGATATAATTTTTTCCAATAATAAATGTACATAATGTGCTTTTTTTGGCCCAAAAAAAAAGGTGGCAACCTTACGTACAGCTCTGTACCAATACTATACATAGCTTCCTTTATGATCAACCAATTTAAATAGACAATATTTCGCATGAAAGATCTCATTCCAGAATATTCGTAGACTAAAACGAAACGCCCACAAAATTAGAACCGTAGTTACGTATCAGGAAGACTAAGAAAATATAACTCGGTAAGATGCATTTGCATACATTTTGAGAAGAGTAAAATTTAGATGATCACGATTCTTAATGAAAAATCGATGCATCCATATGTTCCAATTGAAAAATGAGCAAATCGTTTGGATAGAACTTCTTGACAAACATTAGTTCTTCTTATATACAGATAAGTACATTAATACGCACGTAGAGTATTATTTTCATGTAAGAAAACGGTAACAAGCAGGTGATTAGTTGGTTGTAATAATCGCTACCAGTGGCACACCACAACGTCTTTTTTTATGGAAAGGAAAATAAACGAGCAGACGGTTCACCTGATGGTAAGTGATCCCGTCGCCCATGGACACACGCAACATCCGGAGAGTGCGTCGCCAACCTGGGAAATTGGATACAATATGTTTATTGAATCCTATCCCCTCCAAATCCTTAATCCCAAAAAAATAATGATTTGGAAGGGATAGGATTTGGAGAAGATATGAATGTGGTGCTTTAAGTAACCTAGCCTTATTTTAAATATCTATCTTCATCAATATACAGAGAAAAAATCGATTAAGCTTTAAAACTTTAATGAACTTAACAGGTAAGAGTGAATAAGAAAAATACATTCTGCATATTATTTTGTCATACGTCATTACCACTCAGAACATGAGTCAGTACAATAGGATGAGACGCATGTATACGAATCCAAATTTGCTTCATCCATAGTACAATTACGCTCACCGATTAATTTGCCGAAGCAGTACTTTAGGGTATAAAACCTTTCAGTCCATACTCCATACATGTGGCAAGTCAAATCTTCGATATGGTCGCTTTTACGAGATGGCACCTCGTCGGTAGCAAGAATTATATCGAGCCCGGGTCTCGACGATATAGTCCCGTGATGTGCGGTGCGCACATAATTATATATACTTAATTATTTCGTCAAAAAGCGCCTTAAAAGAACTCTAGCTGCAGTCAGAGTAGTATTGGCAAGATACTAGTTCGCCCAACTAAGCTTTCGAGCACTCGCGCTTTTTGGCCCTTTACAAAAGGAAAGTTGTGTATCGAATTTTAACCACATTTGCATATGGGTGATGACTAATCGCCCCACATAGCTAACGATACAGCCGATCTTTTATGCACTCTTTCCACGTAAAACTCGACTTTGGAAACACACAACGACCATTAATTAGTTCCCGAAAGTTTCTGTAACTTTCTGTGAAAATAGACTTGTTGCTTGCGATTCAAATTATATTGAGAATTAAAGAGACAAAGACAAAGAGAGACCCAAACAACATCAAATATGTGAAATATTTGATGTTGTTTGGGTTAGTGATAAATAGAGAATTTAAAAATTATTTGGAGATTGTAGGATCACAGAAAAATAATTAAAAAAATCTCCACAGTAAATAAATAAAGTCCTCGTGACCGAATTTTACCCACGGAGGACAATCTACTTAGAGATCAACCAACTGTGCAGGAAATATTATAGTGAAAATGTACACGCTAACACAAGTGTACTCTCTCTTCGTTTATTCTCATAGCCCAATAGAAGTGACTACAATTAATTAAAAAAAGACTACAATTATATTATTTGTCATAATAAAAGCAAAAACATTTTTTAGGTTCAACATAATTATTATATCAACGCAAAATTATTTCTGCCTAATCTTTACATTTACGGACAAACCATAAACGTTATTGATATTGCATATATCAATATCGTGTAGGGTCTGTTTATGTTGTATCCTTAAAATGGCGATAATTTTATCGATTTATTATCGAGTGATATCTTCAAGGAAATATATTAGTAAATTGATAAGTGACATATTTACAATGAAGTATTATATTTACAAAGGAGGTATACATATTTACAAAGGAGTTTACAATACCAATAATTGATCCAAGATCAATAACTTCAAGATCTCTAATTTGAATAAAACTTGTAAAATACGTTGCGTCATGCAAGCCTGAGAGCGTCTATCATCGATTTCATATTTCATTTTAGAGTTGGTTTTTATTACTTAAGAGGTCATCGAAAAAATTCGTATTGATATTAAAAATAACACGCAGTACGGCTTTTCCCAATAACATAACTCTCGTGGAGTAAAATTAAACATGCTGTGCACCCATTTCGGACTCTCGTGACCCACAGAAATACATAATACCAAGCGCTTTATGTCAAATGTCAATCTTAAATTCTTCTGAAAATTTGTAGGGCGAAATTTATCTAATTTTTAACTATTATTTTAAGAATTTTATCAAAATATTTCAGAAATGTACGTGGTATAAATTGTTAAGAATACAGGCTGATTGTTGAGTCACTAACGAAATCACTGGGGAGCATTCGGAACTCGATTGTCATCATATTTATATGATTCAATTTAATTAAAATTTCTTTATTCAATATTAAAGTGATAACACCTGTTTATTGACAGTTGGGAATACTTAACTCTCATAGCTCGATGGGACGGATATCCGACACGACCGGTGAGAGATCAGGCGCAGAACCGACATTTTACATGCCCATCCGACGCATGGATCATCTTTCTTTTAAGGCAATCGGGTGAT
>JAOCPS010289070.1:0-13100 GCA_025505425.1 Graphium colonna | reverse complement strand
AGAAAGAAGAATGTATGAAGTCAGAACGGTGAAGAAGCGAAGATTTTAGTCACTGACTTCACATTGATATTGAATATATGTAAAAAATAGGTCAACGAACGATTATGAATAGATAATGAGACATAAAAAGCAGCGGAATAAGAGTTTGAAATGGTAAAATATTTTTTATATCAATTTTAATTGATTTTATTTTAATTTTCTAATATCAAAAGAAGTGGACAGAAGGTGTTAAAATAACGGTCCAACAATGTTTTAACCATCTTCAAAAAAGGAGGAAGGTTTTCTATTTGAATGTTTGAATTTTTATCTATGTTAACGATGGACCCTCTGAACTGTGATAACATACCCAAAGATATTGCAATGATTGACGATGCTATTCGCGCCATCGCTAGCGTCAAATTCCACTTTTGATCAGTTGTCGGAGATTTTCAAAGGAAAGTACTTGTGACGGGCAACCGACATGAGCAACTTTCCTACGGTATCCGTAAACTGCTTAGAAAAAATAACAGACCCATTAGAGTTTTCGATCGTTACAGATATCATGAAAATAGTGACTGCTTGTGGCATCTCTAAGACGAGGTCAAATACCAAATCTTCCCTCTTCTTCGACGTCACGAAGGCGTTCGTCAATCTCTGGCATGAAGGCTTGATTTTCAAGCTTTACGACCTTTTTTTACATGCCCATCCGACGCATGGATCATCTTTCTTTTCAGGCAATCGGGTGATCAGCCCACATGGCCCTAATCCAACCAAGAAACAACAACACAATGTCGTTGTCCCCCCGCGGGGTTTGAACCCAAGACCTCCGGTTTGTAAAGCAAGCGCCCATACCACTAGGCTACGGAGGCGGTAAGTTCATAAGTAACATATTCGGGTATAATAAATAAAAATCTGGAACAATTTTATCTTCAAATTGACCTAGCCGTTTATAAGTACATAAGGAACATATTCGAGTATAATAAATAAAAAATATAATTCAACACGGATTTAAAATATTAAGACGTAATAATTAATAGCTTAACAGCTAACATGATATCATCACGGCTATTCGCGAACTAGTGTAAACAGAAGAACACGCAAACACATTTCGCGGAAAACGTGGCAACTTTGTTCGTATATCATAAACAGTGCAGGTCCAAAGTTTTGCATGCCGTGAATATAACGAAGCATTGTGTTTATAGGCCATTTCTCACGTAGCCTACTACGATAATAGTCAATGAATAATAGCTCTTTATCGTTGAACGGTCTTCTTGTAAATCGTGTTGGAGAAATATGTTTCATATTTTATATACAGTCATTGATATACAAAATAACGAACAAAAAAGAAGGTAGTAGAGCAATAACATCTTTTTACAGCTTTTGCTGCACTGCTACGGCCACGCTCGCCAGAGGAAGTATCACCGGCTCTTATAAAGTCGACATAAAATAAAGTATGCATGACTTTTGGGGATGCCGGATGGCCATGTGTACCCTTTTCTTCACCCACTCCTATCCAATCCAAATCCTTCTTCCCACATCTTCCTATCCAATAAACCCATTTTATCCAACTTCTCAGGTTGACAACGCACTCGGGGCTATTCGTGTGTTGCTTGTGTCAACCGGCGACCGGATCGCTTGCCATCAGGTGAACCGTGAGCTCGTTTGATTTCCTTTCCATAAAAAAAAACATTCGAAAACTACCTACAATTTCACGTCCAACTACGACATTTATGTTATACTAGTTGCTACCAGCGGTTTCACCCGTTTTTGCAACATTTTACGTTGATGCTCCGCTCCTATTAGTCATACCGTGATGTTACGTAGCCTGAAGCCTTCCTCGATAGATAGTCTATCTAATACTAATAGAATTTAATTTTAGGAACCAGTTGATCCCGAGATTAGCGCGTTCAAACTAGCTAAGCTTTATACTATTATTATAGATTTTTTTGTTTTGCCAATTAAATATTACTATCTTATTTTTACATATAAATATTCGACGCGGATTCCCCAGACAAAATGCGTCCAAATTTTGACAGTGTGAAGCGGGCGTATTTCAGACACTGATTGTCTAACTGATGTTTTTGGCAATATACCGCCTCCACAGCCTAATGGTATGGCTTTACAAACCGGAGGTCGCGGTTTCGAACCCTGCGGGGGGACAACGACTTTGTGTTGTTGTTTCTTGGTTAGGTTAGGGCAATGCGGGCTGATCATCCGATTGCCCGAAAAGAAAGATGATCCATGCGTCGGATGGGCATGTAGAAAGTCGGTCCCGGTTGCCAAGAACATCTTTGGCAGTCGTTATCGGATGTCAGTGCCTTCAAATATCCTGACAAATGATCCATCCTTCGAATTCAGTTTATCCCTTTGGGTTGCGGAGGTCGGATGCCAGTCGCTCCGCGTAAAAACTTAAATTCAGGTAATATTTGGGTGGATTAGAAGCCGGTAACTTGGGATAAGGCTAAGAAGAAGAAGAAGAATAATAATAATAAAAATCTTCGGTATTTATTTCCTTCATGAAACGTAAGTTTTTTTAAGTCATTAAATATTTATATCAATTACTAAAATTATCAAATATTCGTAACAACTTTAAAGGATGATTAGATTTATTATTAACATCAGGAAAAAGTAATAATTCGTTTATAT
This sequence comes from Graphium colonna, assembly GCA_025505425.1. Classification (NCBI taxonomy): domain Eukaryota; kingdom Metazoa; phylum Arthropoda; class Insecta; order Lepidoptera; family Papilionidae; genus Graphium; species Graphium colonna. Next base: position 10,475 of record JAOCPS010289070.1, on the reverse strand, counting down.
AACATAATGGCTGCCTCTCGTGTTTTCACCAGCTCCTGGCTAATAAACTACATGTATATGAAATTTCATTCAAATCTTTTCATCCGTTTGTGTGTGATGAAATATCAAACATCCAAACATTCCCATTTACAATATTAGTAAGATTCCTAACGTAACGTTTATGCGTTCGATATCAGGAGAAAATATTCCTATGAATATGGAATGATCTCGAAACATCGCTTCCTTAATTAATAGCAATAAATTCTCCGAATATTACATCCATAAAATATCTTAAAATTCATTAGCAATGGACCACTTTGATAAGCCACCGAGGAAGATAATCTATATGATGCATATAAAACCTTTTTGGTCCTATTAAGAAACTAATCAACGTTTAACCGTTACCTTATCTTAATTTATTAACTCTTTTTAATCTTATTAATTTGTTTCTAAATAATTTAGTTTTTTGCTAAGAAAATTCTTATAATTTATTTTTACTTTTTTTAGGAGACTACCTATACTTTTTAGGGACTAAATATGTATATTATTATTATCATTTATACATGTTACGTATGAAAGCTAAGGAGATAATTTTTAATATGATTATATATACATTATATCTAGGCATTTTATTTTATAATTACATTAAAATTTCATTTATTATAAAAATTGTGCTAATTTTTATTTGTTCAAAGGACACGACTATCAGACTTCGTTTTTTTGTCACAGTAACATATTTAAGTGTCACTTTGGCTAAAATTAATGCAACATATAAATTTAGCTCTCTTTTCAAAAATATAATTAAAAATCTTTTTAAAAATATCCCAGGCGCCCAAAAGATGAAAGATGAAAGAAGGAAGATTCTGTGCTAATTTAGTCTCATTAAGATATTTAAACATATTTAAGCATCATAGCACAGAATGTTCCTTCTTTCATCTTTTATCTTTTGGGCGCCTGGGATATTTTTAAAAAGATACATTTTGATGTCGGGCAAAAAGTTATATCATATCCTTAAAACGAATTTATTCTTTGCCATGTTTGCAAGCGTCTGCTCATCGCGAACACATCTCTTACGTCACTTCAAAGAAAGTGGTTTTTATTCAAAACTAATATTTATGCTAATAGTTGAATAAATTACGTACGTGCATCCGTATATTTTTGCGATCTGTGCATTCGCTAGATGCGTCGATATCCTCAAAAATGCATGCTTTTTAAATTTGCTAATAAATTCATTGTCTTTTCACGGTGAATGCGGAGAAAGCGTTGGCTTTCGACGTTTCACATAGATGACAGTAATTTGTAGTCGTACCATGTGTGGGAACTTTGCCAATTCCGTCTGACGTTTTGGAGTTAAATAATACCGTTTACGGTTATTATTTTTGTACAATCGAACAATCGTACAGTGTAATTATGGAGCGAAATATGTGCACATCACACGAATCACATAGTTTACAGTTCAAAAAGTTAATTTACGTGTCCGTTTTAAATTAAACAATTTTACGCATTTTATCGCGGTTCATTTTTAAAGTTTATCGCCCGTTTTAATAGTGAGAATGGTTGAGTGTTACCATCTATTTGAGATCCCATTGTAAATAAAACCGTAGATCAGACTAAAAAATAATAATATTGAAGCTGACGGTATGACAAGTGACACCAGGACATCAAACATCTCAGTCCTGTTCGTGATAATGACAGCTGTAAAGGGTTCGAAACGTCCAGTGATAAAATTTAAAAATAAACCGCGATAACATCCTTAATTTTTTTGAATTTGAAATGTCCAATATTCACTTAAGTTTAAAAAAAAATAACGTGTCTGTATTTTTTGTTTTATTTTCACTCATAAATATAAAGTTTAATTAACACTAATTCACTAAATATACCGTATATTAAAAATATAAACACAAGTACTCACGTATCGCATCGTGTCGTCTTCGTATAGTGCACTAGAGACACAAGTAAGTCGTATTCAGCCTGCGCACAGGCGTTCCGAACGCTACACCAAGCAGCACTGCGCCAAGCCCGCGCCTTCCCAAAACTCGCACGACCGTGTAAACTTCGCGACGAATAAGGATGTTTTGATTCACCACTGTGCATTTGTTTACAAAGTCGACGTCGTTACTGTCGATTAATTTTTGCGTGTTGTCATATATTCAAGATTTGTGCGTGTGTTCGTCAGTTCGCACGTTAATCGAGCCAGCTGCGGGAAGTACTAAGTTATCGATCGAATGTACTATGCTGTTCTACTGAAAATGTGCACGACTTTGACCTCGAGTTGTCAAAGATTTGTCAAAATTACTATCTTTCGATTTGACAGCTATGCTCAATAATATAGCGATGGGTCATGCACATTCTCTATAGACCGGCACTATGCCATTTTTTGCGTCAATGGTTTTATTTTTATTCGGTTTCCGTCGATTTAAGAAAAAGTTTCTTTGATTTCAATTATGCTAACAAAATAAAACAGTATACATGAAACTTATTGAAATGGGATCAAAAAAAAGTTTTATCTCGTAGCATTGAAAGTCTGAATAATAAAAAAGAAATCGCGATAAAACCACGAATTTCGTTCTGGTAGCAATGTGTAGTATTCCTGTGAACTTTATTTTTTTTAATTCCAGAAATGAAGAATTAAAATAATGGGAGTATTCAAGAAAGGCCGAAGCTTTGAAGTCAAAATCTTTAATGAAATTGCTTAATTTAAATTCAGAAGCTATTTAACTTCGATAGCTATGATTAACTATGCATTTAATTAACCTTTAAGGTGACTGTTACAAAACTTTTTTGATTAATTGAATTTAAAATTATTACTTTTTACATTTTGTACTCTGGTATAAGATGGAGTGAAAAATATTTAGCGTAGTATTTTTTTTCAGTTATATCTAAAAGACAACGCTCAAAAAAGGTACCAAAAAGTCTCATGAAACGAGATCAAAATTATATAGTAATTATTTCCGTAATTTTTAATGATATTACACTGCATGGATTTTATTTTTGAACAGGGAATTTAATTTAAAGTATAAAAAGTATGAACTTTGCTTTAACTACATGACGTTTACACAATCGGTTATAAAAATGTAGAATGCAATAGAAACTATTTTCTATGGATCGAATTTTCGATTTTATCGAATATCTCCGCAACCCGGTTTCTTTTTTATGAAAAAAAATTCTGTAGGAGATTTTTTCAATGGAAAGGAAGACAAACGAGCAGCCGGTTCACCTGATGTTAAATTATCCCGTCGCCCATAGACACACGCAACATGCGGGGAATCGCGAGTGCGCTGTCAACCTGGGAAATTGGATAAAATAGGTTTACTGGATAAGATGGGTTGGGATTTAAGGATTTGGAGGGAAAAAGAGTGGAAAAAGAAAAGGGTATATATGGCCTTCTGGCTATTTAATTCCCACTTTATAAAGGGCGGTGTTACTTCCACGGACGAGCGCGGCCGTAGAAGTGCAGCAGAAGCTGTGAAAACATGTTATGCTCTACCACCTAATTATAATAAGTCTCGTCACTAATAAAAAAAATGAACTTGACGCAATTTGGTACGGTAATTCTTGTAAAAATGGGAATTGTCCTTTGTATGGAAGGTTTTGATATGAATGCGTGTCTTTTACCTTTTAAATTAGAGCCAAAAGAGTGGTAAGCAGTAGTTAACTCATTAACCATGTACGAGGAAGCAATATGAGCCATAAGCCAAACAGAAGTCCCGCAAACCAGCGGTTGTAATTACAGTAAATTTGCATAACAAGTTACTTGTAATTTTACGGAATTTGAATTACAATTGGAGTGTCGTTACATAACACACCACATAGAGACAATGCAACATATTTATACATGAACATAGCTTAAAATTAAACCCAAAAGTAACTTATTTCAAAAATACGTTTTAAATCTTTGTAGTATAAACAAAGTTTGCAAAATGCTAGAAGAAATAGGATTGGAACAGTATGTGTTTGATAGATTATTTAATATTTTCAGAATATACATATGACGAATTCGTACAAGTTCTTTTGATCTACATATTCTATAGAATTTGCGTAGTTTCGAAACAACTTCAAAAAAGGAAGAAGGTTCTCATTTCGGATGTTTATATTTTTCTTATATACGTTCGCGCGTATCTCCGCTATTTATGAAACCATTTAATTTTTTTTTGTCTGATAGTGTTTTCCTTAACGGCCTTTTAAATTTTTAGCACAATTGGTTCAGTAGTTTGTTTTTGAAATGAAAATAACAAAATGTTGGAATGTTTGCCTACATCTCCGCCGCTTATGAACTGAATTCATAAAACCATTTTCTATCTGATACGGTATACTTCTAAAATGGTTCCAAATTTTTCTTATAAAAAAACCGGATCAGTGCTTTGTTTTTAAAATCAAAATAACGGAGAAGATATGTTTCGAATGTACACTTTTGAGGCGTTTTAAGTCGTATTTGTAATTTTCTGTGAAGACAGACTCGTTTATTTACTGTACAGTTTATTTTTTCTTTCCATCTGATTGATATCTTTATAAATAACTTTTTTCATCTTATATTACAAAGTTCCACGACTATTTACGTCGTAAATGGGACTCTTGCAGAATTCATTTCTCCGCAATGTTTTTTATTACCACCTACAATAAAAGTATAGGTAAATTAATATGTAAAACAAAATTATAATTCACTTTTTATTTGTTTTGTATACGCTTAAAAAACCAACGACCTGCCGTTATCTTTATATATAATATGGTGCTTATAATCAATAAAAAACAGTCTCTAGATTAACGATTTGTAAAATAAACACAAACTTCTAGATGTGGAGTTTTTTCATGGAGACGGAGGCAAACGAGCAAGTGGGTCACCTGGTGGTAAGCGATATCCACCGCCCATAGACTCCCGCAACACCAGAGGATTTACAAGAGCCTTGCCAGCCTTAAGGTAAGCTCTTTTCTTGAAGGTCCCTAGGGCGTATCGGTTAAGATTGTTTTACTTAAATTACAATAAATTTCCAAGTACGTTTTGTGTTTTATATTTCTATAATCATAGTACAAAGTATACTAAGTAAGTGTTTAATCTCCAAAAATTATAGCTAAGTTAGCTTTCATTTGGTTTAAATTTTTTTTAACTACTTAAAAATACAGTTTTTAAATATTTTACTCCTTTAAAAATATTATCCCTTTTTTATATTTACTACGACACAGTGAGTTTTATAAAATATCTTCTCTTCTTCCTCCTAGCCTTTTCCCAAGTTACTTGGGGTCGGCTTCTAATCCACCCAAATATCCCACCTCCGCAACCCAAAGGGATAAACTGAATTTGAAGGATGACATCCTATAACGACTGCCAAAGATGTTCTTGCCAACCGGGACCGACTTTTTATATGCCCATCCGACGCATGGATCATCTTTCTTTTCATGCAATCGGATGATCAGCCCGCATTGTCCCAACCCGACCAAGAAACTACAACACAAAGTCCTCCCGCGACCTCCGATTTGTAAAGCAAGCGCCCATGCCACTAGGCTACGGAGGCTGTAGTTTTATAAAAAATATTGTATCACTTAATATATTATAATCCGTTATTATAAACGTTATAGCTTTTGCGAGTGTTCGTCCGTCGACGCTATTTTTTGCAACCGTAATGTCGTAACGTTTCATCTGTCATACACGAATTACGGAATCCATCGTCGTAAAGAAAAGCGAGTATTACGCAACGTATTATTCGTAATTGTGAGCAACGTTGTAATCAATAGAATTCGCCACGCTCGCGGCATCACAGAGGTGCGTCTTTTTGACTTGCATTAGAGCAGCTGGAATGCATTGAGATCAATTAATACATCATAATGAACTGGAATTTCAGATAGTATATTAAATGAGAGCACTCGGTACTCGATTGTCATCATATGTATGTAATAGGGTCATAGTTATAACCCAAATTTTCCAATAAATGACTGAAGTGTGGTGGCTGTGATCAGCTAGTACACGCGGCTGTCGACCTCCTCCGCCTTCCGTCTCGCTCCGGCCACGCCGTCTGCTTGCATGAGCATGAATTACGTAATAATTTTTTTAACTTTAGATTATATTTACTCAGTGGTAAATGAATATTATTTTTATTCTTCATATATCCCCAAATGTAACATCTTAAAGTATTGAAGTGGACTCACCAGTCATTCTGTATATTATATTTTTAATTAACAAATTAAATATAATTCTAAAACTTACGTTACATTAATATTCAAAAGCTTTTCAAACTTTAAAATTACTAATTAACAAAGTATAAGATTATTATATTAGTATTATTATGATAATATTTAGTTGAACAGAAAATTGTTGAACGGTAGATGTTGAAAGTGTATCCGTATATAAATAATGTAATTAATCCGATTTTTGTGTCTGAAAATTACTATTATGCAAATCAAGGTAAATTAATGTGTTGTTTTTTTTGTTTATGATTGACTCACTCTCATTCTATTTGTAACTACTAGTAATCTACAAGAAAATCTGTTTGTGATTTCATAATACTCAATTATTATATCCTATTTACTTTATTTTTTAAACGTGTTCTCAAAAACTGATATTTTTAAAAGTAAAATTCTAAGAATACTATGGAATTTTTATTTGTTTTAATATTAACATATTTTTACAATTAATACAAGCAGAATTGAGTCTTATGAATATTGAATAAAAATACGTTTACGACATAAAGATAACACTCTCTACGTGCCGACCGTTATGTACCTATAAAAGACTTCAACGCGTTCATTCATTTTTTTGAAGTGAATTATTTATCGTACATATTAGATTCATTGAAATTAACTTTCACAGAATATATATCGATCCTTGTTATATATCATTAAAAGAGTTATTTATAATTTATCTTATCCTAATATGGTTGACTTACCTAAAAAAAATTATAAATAACTTTTTTAATCTAATATTACAGAGTGACATCACCAGGATCGAGAACATCAAAATGATTACGCAAGTATAATAAATTTAAATAATATCAGTTATAAATAGATTATTGCAAGTGAAAATTATGGGTATATCGCCTACATTTATCGATTTTTATCAGAACTTTCTCGCATTTGTTAATTCACTGACTTTATAAAATAAATGACGTGCTACTAAAATCCGTGAAATAAATACATTTAGACGGTCACTATTGTCCTCTAAATATGTATGAAACAAGTTTTTTTTTCACAGTAAATTACAAAACCGACTTCAAACGCCTTAAAAGTGAACACGAAACATATGTATGTTGTCAGATATTTTGATTTTAAAAACAAACTACTGATCCAAAAACAAACAACTGAACTGATTTTTTTTTTAAATCTTAGAAGAGTATTTCGAAAGAATAAAAAAAATATTCTTTTTTTTATGATAGGGATACAAAACCAGAATTTTTAAAATTGGTTTGCTAATGACGGAGATATGCGCAAACATAAAATATATTTTGTTATTTTTATTTAAAAAAAAATCAACCGAACCGATTTTTTCAGATAAATATTGGATAAAAACGAACTCTCAAAATCGGTTCAAAAAAGGGCGGAGATATGCGCGAACATAAATAAATAAAAAACATAGAAACATTCGAATTGAGAACTTTCCTCCTTTTTTAAAGTCGCTTAATAAAATAAAACATTTGAAACTTAGAATAAATTTAAAAGTTTTTTAAGTAAATGACTTAAAACCCTTTTAAATTTATTTTGAGCCATTTATTTAAGTAAGTTCACACTATTATGAGTTCTAATTTTCTGTTAACGGAAATGCTAAGCCTCCCAAGATTTTCATCATTACCCTCTGTAAGAAAATAAACCACAAAGAATGACCGGCCATAAAAACAATGGCATATGCACACCCAAGGAAACGCATTCGATCATGGCTCCCTACGTTCCATTCACGCATTAACCGCGAGTAAACTCCGATAAAGAATAATGGACGAGCTCTGGGAGGTCAAAGAGCCGACCGGTACGCTCGCTCCCAACGGAACGTGGACTTTCTTTTCCGTGAACTTACTTGTACTCCAAGAACTTGTACGAAACAAGCCGGTACTGTCGCGTACAATCGCGATCGAGCACTCTATTTGGCATCAACTTTGTAATCTAAAAGAGCAATCTTATGTCTTTGACTATGGTACTTTCACGCGCAAAATGGATCCAATTGCAATAGACATATAAATGACAATGCCCATTTTTATATGGCATACCGTAAGTACTTAGTACGTACTTCTACGACCGTGCTCACCCGGGGACATACCACCGCCTTTTATAAAGTTGGCATAAAATAAAGTATGCACACTTTTGGGGATGCCGGAAGGCCATGTCTAGCCTTTTCGTTTCCTATTCCTATCCCCTCCAAATCCTTAATCCCGACCCCATCCTATCCAATAAACCTATTCTATATAATCTCCCAGGTTGACAACACACTCGCAACTCTTCGGATGTTGCGTTTGTCTATGGGCGAAGGGATCGGTATCGGTATGATGGTAAGCATCAGGTGAACCGTCAGCTCGTTGGTCTTTCTTTCCATAAATAAAAAAAAGTTTTTTAAAAAAACATTTTTCTTCGAGACTTATTATATTAACTCCCATTCAAGATTTTTTCGTAAAGAAAACCCCGGGTTTCAGTGATATTTTATAAAATGGAAAAATCGATTAGTTAAAAATAGTTTCTACTGCATTCTACATATATACGATCGATTGTGTATACGTCATGTAAGTAAAGCAAAATTCACACTTTTATGCTTCAAATTAAGTTTCCTGCTTAAAAATCAAATCCATGAAACGTAATGTCTTAAGAAATTATGGTATTAAGTACTATATATGCTTAATCTTGATGCATGAGACTTTTTTGGTATAACTTTTGGGCATTGTCATTTGATCTATGTACAAAAGTTGTACAGAGCGTTGGAACTTTTGAGCACAATCCATAGACTATCAATGGGTGAAACTTGCTCTATGCACACAATCTTGAATGATCAAATTTTAGATACGGTACAATCACATACATAATTACCTAAAAACCTTGCTATGTATCAAATACTTAGCCTATGTATCCAACTAATTGTCTTCCTAGCTTAGTAGCTTTTGTCATCGCTTTACAGATCATTCGACTCTTGTAAAGGGACAATGACTTTGTAGTATTGTTTCTTTTTTTATTTATTTTATTGTTGTTTCTTAATTTAGTTATGCAACAAATATTTAGACAGAAAACAGGTAAACCGATTTAAATTCATTAATTTCTTTTTTTACGTTAAAAGGATATAATTAAATAATTATATCCTTTTAACATAAAAAAAGAAATAGGAAAATCGGTTCATAACTTGCACAGAAATCAGGCAACATACATACAAAAAAACAGTCGAATTAAGAACCTCCTTCTTTTTTGAAGTCGGTCAAAATTAATAATGACAGGATTGCAAATAATATTAAACCTAGATCTCTGTGGTGTGGATGGTCGTGTCCGATACACGTCCTATTATTGTGTAAGGGTAAAGAAACAAAGGATACATCTGTAATAAGGACTCCATATGAACAAGGAGTAACTTACTTATTCTTCATCTCATGTTGATCATCAGCGTGTTGTACCATGCTAGTGATCGCGATATGCCACGGCTCTATTTGGACCGATGTTACTCAACTAGTACAGTCTTGTTCCAAAACTGTTGACGAATACGAGTACTCGTACTTGCCCATTGTTATGCGCGTATATTGTCAAATAATGGGACAGGTTAGCACGCCTTGCTTGTGCGGCGGATGTGATGGTTTATGTTTGCTTAGCGTATGCTTCGCGTTGACTGAAGTATACAGGGTGACTGGTGAGTCAGGGGATCATTTATGAAAAATAATAATATTATTTAAAATAAATATTTATGTACCACTGAGTAATTACAGGCAATTCATGTTCATCCTAGCGGACACGGTATGATATGGAGTGGTCGGAGTAGTGGGGAGGTCGATGACCTGCGGCATGCTCAGCTGTGTAGACACCGCGCTGTACCGCAACACTTCATTCATTTATTGGATAATTTAAATGATTATATAAATATGATGATAATCGAGTACCAAGTGCTATCTTTTAATATCGTAGAATCGTTTAAGAAATTAGAATATTTTGTTTAAAAAAGTATTCTATGGACTTTACGGCACTTCTATCTTGATTTGAGAACTCTTAACACTTTACAGGGTGCATGGTCACGAGTAAGACTGAGTGGGAGGACGTGTTAGTGTCATTATTAATTCAGTTCATCGTCATGTTTCAATTATTATTTTTGATTTGATCTTTGCAAAAGGTTCTTGTTTGCAGTTGTTTTTGTGCTTAATTCTTTTCATTCTAGGAGTCCAAGCTAATGGTAACACCTAACCATCTTCTCAATTAAATTGGAATGTTTCTTTATTTCGAATGCCACGCAAATCATTCATTTAGTGAAGATTTGAGGTCATCGATTTCGATGCTTCCCATCAGCTATCAAGCACCGACCAGTAAGAAAAACTGCAGTTAGTGTCACTATCCCTGATCAG
>JAOCPS010288959.1:0-13102 GCA_025505425.1 Graphium colonna | reverse complement strand
GTAGATCTACGTGGCCCGTCCTAGGAAGTCAGAATGGAAAAACGTAAATCTACGGGGCCCGTCCGTTAAGTGTTAAAATAAGCTTGTTGTCAAGACATTTATTATTTGTTATGCTATTTTTATAGCATTATTTTTTATGTAAAATTGGTGTATATCATGACTTTTTGTTTTTATTTTTCTAATTAGAGATAAAGATATGTATAATTTTTCATAACATTTTTTAATAATTAGACCTTTAAAGACATTTTTAATGGTTCCATAGTTATAAAAAACTAATTATTTATCTATAATTGGTCTTTTAGTGTAAAAATTGGTTGTATTCCCTACTTAAATTATGCATAAAAGCCAGAAAAGAGCACTGTGTACTTAATTATATAGAATTAGCTACTAACACAGTAATTTGTTGTAAATCTTTTTCTTATTAGAGATTTTCTTATCCCTAGCCTTATTAGAAAAGTTTCTTGGAGTTTGCTTCTTATCCAAATAAATATTACCTAAATATCACTTTTTATACTGAGAGACTGGCATATGAGCTCTGCAACCAAAACTGCTGTATTGACATCCTATAATTACTGTCAACAACATTCTTGACAGATGGAACTCACTTTTTACATGCCCATCCAATGCAGGAATCATCTTACTTTTTGGGCAATTAGGCGATCAGTCCATATTATCCTCACCTATCCAAGAAACAACAACATAAAGTTATCGTCTCCCTGTGGAGTTTGAACCCACAACCTCCAATTTGTAAAACAAAAGCCCCAGGTGGTGGTTAATTGAAGAATTTTTTGTTACCCCAAAACTTTATTGTTTATTGTTGTAAATTGACTTAACAATATCTCTTATATAGTTCTATATATCATTAACAGCTTTATTTACTTATTTATTGATGTATAATTGCCTTTAATAGCATCAAAACATATCCAAGAGAGAAATTATTAAAAATCGTTAACATATATCAATAGGATATTATATAATATTTGTTTGTCACATTAACAATTTGTATTAATGATTATTTAGAAAAATTTGTATAACAAGGCCTATCTATAATAGTTATTCTATCATTCCCAGCTCCTTTAAAAGGCTTGCCATCTCGCTGGGCCGCTCGGACGGGTGCAAGAGTCTTAGCACCGGTGTCCAGGCCACCTCCACGCACCGGCATCAAGTTGTTAGACATAAACGAACAACCTGCCACCCATGCACAGATTAAAAAGAGGAGAAAACTTGGTAAGATAGAAGTAGAGCTTACATTAAATGCAATTATGCTATTTGGCTATATGTAATGAAGCTGATTTTTTTCTGTATTTTAAACCTGCTAATCATTAGAATTTTAGATAGTTAAAGCTATCTGTATAAAATAAATGTTAATGCCTAGCAACGCATTATAAATACTTCAAGATCCAAAATTTTTCCTTTTATCTTAAGAAATTGCATTTTATTCAACTTTAGGTGAATGTATTTATATTTTTTTTCCAAAATTTTATTGTCATGAAGTGTTACGCACATTTTATGTACGTAAAATTGTAGATACATATTTATAAATTTGTTTATATGCTATGACAAAAGAATGAGGTTACCTATGTCATCAGATTTAGTTTTCCGCAGCTACTTGTTAGCAATATTGAGTCTTTTCTATTTCTCAAATAGCATGGTTAAATATAGAAGTTTTGCGCATTATATAATGTTAAAACATTTATTTAAAAAACACTATAATTATTTGGTTATGTGCCAAACTGGATATGATCATGAATGTTGTAGAAGGTTCGTAACTTCGGAATTTAAAAATCATACTAAAACCTAATAATACCTATGAAATAGTTTTGTTTAACATTTCCGGTATGATTTAAACAAATAATCAAATTACTCCAAACATAAGAAATCATCACTTGTATTGTAAGAAGTCAATAATTTGCCGATTATTTAAACAGCCTATAATATTAAAATACTGGGACCAGCTTGCAAAATATTTTGTTTGTAATGATGAAAATGACCTGAACAATTTTAAAAAAATATGAGTAAATAAAGACCCGATATGATGTCTCAAATTTTACAGTTTGCTAAACAGATCTAGTGATCTTCTTAGCGTGGTGCAATGCAAGCAAGCAAGAGTTAAAATAAGTTTAATTTCAATGTTATTAAGTGTTATGGTGCAAGTGACCCTGACTATATACTGTTTCATTAATATATATAGAAATATCAATATATGCTGTCACAATGTACACAATGTTGACAGTTCTTGTGTATTACTAAATTCCGCTTTTAATACTTATTGATATTTTAAGTTAAAAGATTGAAGAAGACAACAGCTTGTTGTAAAAAAAAATTATATAGTTTAAAGGAATAATCATTTAACAATTTTTCACAGAGATGGAGGAAGGTGCCAAGCGACCGCCGCCCGCTGCCCCTCCTTCCCCGCCGCCTGACTACGCTAAGGGACTGAACAACTATCCTATGCCTAAAGCTGACGAGACCACAACAGAAGGGAACACACCCTGTGAGTTTGTCTGTTTGTTTTGAACATAACTCAATAACGGAATTTCATGATTTGGATGTTTCTATTTTTTGTTTAATAAATTAATTTTAATTTTTTTTTCATCTGGAAGGACATCCAGATTGGTCCAATTCATTTTCAGAAAAACTGGTTCATAGGTTTATTTTTTAAATAAAAATAATGGAAGTTTTGTCATGAAAGTACAGGTCTTGGCATTCATAGTCGTTTTTTGTGAAAATTATCTTATTAGGAATAATAGTCAAAAATACTAGACACATACATTTAAGTACTTAATTAGAGTTGTATGTATTATCAGACATGACAAACAAACACGCGGCTCCCTGATCTCTTTTCTGCGGCCCAAATCAATTTTAAAAAATGCCAAATAATGCTGCCTTTCCCTTACCTTAAAATAAGATTACAATGGGTGGACTTCATGCAACTAGGCATTCTCTTCCAGTCGGCCCTATATTTTACAGAATTTCACACGCCAGAGCCAGATATTCACACACTGCCACCAATAATTACACATCAAGACCAAAGAGGGACATACAATACGTTATTGTATATTTGATTTTAATATTAAAAACACCTTTTCCTTAATATTTGTAGTTACTTTTTGTCATGATTTTTCCTTTAAATTTTAACAAATGGCAAAAAATGTCTTCTACATACAATGCATATGATATATACTGCTTTACAATTACGTCAATCACTATAACTAAGTCTAATCTGTCATGAAAAACTTAAATTAAAAAAGTTTTTTCCCATATGGTTGAGGGGTAATTATAGGTACAATCACCAATTAAATTATAATGCCATCTTTGTCATCTTGTGTGTATTTAATTATATTTATGCATTACAGACATTAGAGCCACCGGTCTAGTTTTCAATTAAAATATTTTGCATGTTTCTTCTAATGTAAATGAAAAATTTAATATTGAAATGTGTAATAGATTCCATTTTAACATTATTACAGCAAGCAGTGCAGAAACTGTACAAACGGAACCCGAGGCAAGCACACCAACGGACACCACCACACCTCTCACTAGCCCTGTCTTGTTACAGGTTTGTTATATTATTATTGTGTGTGAATTTTGTGTTGTTCTGTGATTGGTGTGTCAGTAAAAATATTAAAGGAGTGTATTCGGTGCTCGATTGTCGTCATCTTAATTTAGTAATAAAGTTCGGGATATAGTTATTGACAAGATATTCTAATAAATAAATGAAATGTGATATGTGACTGGGGCCATATACATAAGGTAGTATGCAGAGGTCGACAACTGAAAAAAAAATCATACATTTTGAGATGTTGTTCTGTGCAAGCTTTATCAATTGATAACACATGATCACAAAATTAAATCAGTCCTTAAGTCCTAGAAATAAGCCCTTATGAGTAATTCAGTAGCATATATTTGTGCAGAAGAATTTTATATATATATACATATTTGTATATTTGTTACTCCATTATGCTCAGCATCGCAATAATAATGGGATGAAAGGATTTAGACAAAGTTTGACAGGCAGAATGATTATTACTAGATTAACATATTTGGCAAGTAGAGTTCCACAGTTATCATATGACGTCCCTCTTCATTCCTCTAATGAATATAATAATATGTAAAATAATAATAATATTCTTTATTCATTAGTACATGTGTTACAAAGATAGATCTCTAGTTCCTGCTCTACGATAACCTGTGTTGTGGGAAACTAGGCTCATACCCATTATTACACAATAACTAATAAAAAATAAGAAAACAAGTAAAACAGAGAGAAAGCTTAATGTAGGTACAAAATTTAAATGTGTTAAATGTATTTGCAAGTGTGAATGTGTATCTGTTTGAGCATGTGTATTTATCCTACATCACTATAAATTTCCCCTACTTTTACATTTATTTATACTTAGATCAACAATATTTAATTTTTGATTTATTTTTGTGTATATTACCGGTCAACAAAGAATGTACATGACCCCCCGCTATATTGCTCAGTCAAAACTGTCAAATCGAAAAATTTTGTACTTTTTAACAGATCTTTGACCACGCAAGGTCAAAATCATGCATGTTCTTAATTGAATAGCATGCATTTTAATAGAAAATAATATAAACTCAATTTATTCACAGCAATCAACAGGAACAAAGCCGATAGTGATAGGACAGCAACCAAAACTCTTGATAGCGGGGCAAGCGGGTGGCAAACCTTTATTACTCTCTGCGCAGAACCTTATAAACACATCTGCAGTTATACTGCAGGGTGGGGGCAAGGCTGTCTTGTTGCAGAATATTAAACCTGTAAGTGTTATCTAAATGTACATAATATATGAGCAAAGAACACAAATTACTAAATATATAGCATATATTTATAAAAATGAATTTAACTAAATTTCGGCCTGTAAAATCAAGAGTTTGGTTATTTTTCGGTCTAAAAAACTGAATTTTCATTTTATCTTAATTTGGCGCGATTATTTGACAATTATATGTATTAGTAAATCTTGGCTGATGAAATACTCCCGTTATTTCAAAAAAAAAATACCAATATTTTTTGATTCCAACTCTTTATGATAACTATCCTAATTATAATCAGAAAATTATTTGTTATTTTGCTTTGATTCATTGCTAATTATTGACATTTAATTACAAGCTTATTCCATGTTTACTTAATAAACACACTAAGTAATTAAAATTCTTGATAACTCATAAAAGTCTTACCGTTTTTTAAATTTCTTCATTAAATTCATCAGATGACGCAACCGGTCGTGCAGGCAGCCGCCAGGAACGTACAGCAAACGACCCAACCTACGCTACAACATCAAATTCCAGTAAGTGTAAGGCATTTTATACAGGGTTATTATTGGTAATTCAACTTACTTTCATTAGGAGGTGATAGGGTATTTTTTTTCTGTTTGTGATAATTTTAACCCCAATATGCATTATACAGAAGAAACCATTTTCATGTTATCATGTTTTTGTAGTGACCTGTGGGTCACTCCGCAACAGCATTACTGCTACATGTTGGGATTGGGATCATCTTTGGGCACTTTAATTGAAATAAATCTAGGAGTCAAATTATGTCTACCTCAAATTATTGTACACTAAAAACATATTTAAAAAACAATTTATGTAATTAACACTCAAAAATTAATGCTGGTCCCTATGTGAAAAATAAGATATTTCAATTAAAAGTACACTATAAACCTTATTTTAATGTGTTAAATAACTTAAAAATGCAACATCAAAAATTTATTAAAAAAAAAATTAATTTAATATTTTGTTCTAATTTTAATTTAATAGAAATTATTAAACACTTGTTAATTATCAATATTGAAAAAATATGTCTGTGCATATTTAAATATGTGAGACGAATACTGATATTATTTCAATATATTTTTGAGTTTAAGTAATTATTGCGAGTATAACATCGTTATATAATAATATTCAGCAAGATCGGTCTAGCTTTTCTTAGTGTTATACATTTTTTTTTTTATAGAAGTGTGATGATTGATTTTATGGGAAGGAAGATAAACGAGCAAACGGTTAACCTGATAAGCGATCCCGTCGCCACGAAACATACGGAGAGCTGCAAGTGAGTTATCAACCTGTGAAATTGGATAGAGTAGGTTTGGATCAAAACTAAGGATTTGGAGGGGACAGAAGATAATCTCAAAAGCTGTAATAAGACGTTATGCTCTATCGCTTCAAAATTTATATATTTAGAGGACTGGTTGGTGTAGTTGCTAAGACATTGCTGTGGCGTGACAGGTTGAAGGTTTGACTCCTGGAGCACATGTGTTTGTACACATGCAATATTTTTTTGTAAAATGTCTTCATAACACAAAACATTCGTTTTATTACAAGAGCAATGTTTTTTTAAATTGCATTATCATATATTTATTTCCACGCAGGTCCAAATGGCGACTCCCGTCCAGCCAAGCGCACCATCTGCAGGCACTATACCAACAGCGGCTTCAGTGCAACAACCGCCGCCCCCCCAACCGCCGCAGGCACAACAACAACAGCCGCCGCAGCAACAGACCCCACAACAGACGCAGCAACAGCCTGCGCAGACGCCGTTATTGCCGCGAAGAGGCCTGTCTCTTACGGTGAGTTTGAATTGTGTTAGCTATGTAAACATTATAATCATATAATGACCATATACAGGATGATTGGCGAGTCACTAACGATATTAAAGGATAGCACTCTACTTGATTTTCATCATAATTATGTAATAAAAGTAAGAGAATAATCTTCAACGAAATATTCCAATAAATAAGTATTCAAATAAGAAGTATGGGTATTCGGCGCCCTGTATACTCGCCATAGGTCGTCGACCTCCAGAGTATCTCTTTCCGCCTTCCGCGTTCTCTAACACATATATCAACAAATGTAGAATCATAATGCAGTAACTCGACTAATGTTACATTGGTTTGTATTTTACAGTAGGTTACCTTTAGAGCCAATGGAGCAGTTGCTTATCTGTTGGCTTTTTTTATGGAAAGGAAGACAAACGAGCAGACGGTTCACCTGATGTTAAGCGATCCCGTCGGCCATATTTATTGGATAAGACGGGATCGGTATTAAGGATTTAGAGGGGTAAGGTGGGGAAAAAGAGAAGGGTAGATATGGCCATCCGGCAACCCTAAAAATTATGCATGCTTTATTTTATGCAGACTGTATAAAGGCCGGTCGTACTTTCCCGGGCGAGCGCGGCCGTAGAAGTGCAGCAAAAGCTGTGAAAAGATGTATTGCTGTACCGCCTCCAGCTCCAGCATTTACAGTCAAAACTTATTCATATGATTCATTTATATAGTTTATATAATTATTTGTTATTTATTACAGAGGGAACAAATGCTGGAAGCCCAGGACATGTTCAGGAACGCGAATCGCGTCACGAGGCCCGAAAAGGCGCTCATACTCGGATTTATGGCCGGATCTAGAGGTAAGGGAATATTTGTTAATTAGTCTTAAAAATGGAGGAGGTCCAAAATTGTCGTGTTTTAGGTATTGTATTGTCGCGCCTAGCTCCGTCATTTATGAATCGATTTATATGATCCAACAAATATTTTCACAAGTATCAATTCAGTGGTTTGTTTTTGAAATCAAAATACCGTAAAAATATGTTATGAGAGTGGAATTCTAATAAATATCGTTGTCGCCCATGGACACAAGCAACATATGGAGAGTCTCAAGTACGTTGTTGTGAAACTGAGAAATTGGATAGAATAGGTATATACACTATTCTACTCGATTTTCATCATATTTATATAATAAAAGTAAGAGCATAATCGTCGTCGAAATATTCAAATAAATAAGTATTCAAATAAGGAAGTATGGATATTCGGCGCAGCGCCTGATCAGCTGTACTCGGCATAGGGCGTCGACCTCCCGAGTATCTTCTTCCGTATCATATCCATATTGGATAGGATGAGGTCGGGATTAAGGATTTGGGTGGGAAAATAAAAGGATAGATATGGCCATCCCCAAAAGTCATGCATACTCTATTTTATGCCGACCAAAGGGTACTTCCCTGGGCGAGCACGTCCGTAGAAGTGCAACAAAAGCTGTGTGTTCTACTCTACCACCTCTAAAAAGTGTGCAAATAATTTCATTATACATTGGTATTGTTAAACTTATTACTTTAATCGATCATTGGAATTTCAGACAATCCGTGCCCGAACCTCGGCAACATCGTCACAATCAAACTATCAGAGAACATCGAGAATGTTCTACAGACAGACGACACATACCTAACGATGCTCTCAGAGATGCACTTCCAAATGAACTACAACAACGGGCAATGGACTCGACTGAAGAAATACCGACACATAGACGGTATGGTTCCGCAGAAAATACCACCAGGGTCTACCGTCATATCGGCGAACAACCAGCAACCTGTAGTGTCAATTGCCAATCAAACCGTCAGCTAAAAGCGTTTGACGTATGACAGCATACGTCAGATGAATGTCACTTGTCATATGACAGTACTGCGTCTCGTCTCCCACAGAGTTATAATATGTCATCAATATGGTGACATTTGGCTTTATTAAGTCTCGACTGTCACCTGTCAGGTGTAGATGACACCTGTCATGTCTCCTGTCATATGGCTAATAGATTAAACAACAATTGTGCAAGAAATAACAAACGGATCCGTGTTAAAAGCCTACAAACTGATCCAAAGTCAATTTTACCAGTCGATTTAACTATCCTGTTTCTTTATTAAATCTTGAAATTTGGTAAAAATAATCAAGTCCATACCTTAATTCGCAAATCAGCTAACTGGACTTTTGTCGAAAACTTAACTTTAAAATCTAACGCTAACACAATTCTTTGAAGAAATAGTTATTCGAAAATCTGTCTATTTTCTTTATGCGATGAACTTGTTTCTTTTTCGTATTCAGTTTGAAAAATATTAAAATTTTTTATGGCTCCTCTGACAAAATTACTTAAATAGATTTTAGCTGGTTTGCAAATTAAGCTATTAAAATGTATCTTTTTACTAAGAATTATTGTATATTAAGGCTTTGGGCTTTGTAACCTTTAAGGTGATACATATCACATCGCGTTTTATTCTTTTATTGAGTATTTGAAAACATATTGCGTGACTCTTCTCATCTGACACCTGTCACCTGTCACTTGTCACGTGCGCCTTGTCATCTATGAGTGACTGGTATTTTTACTTGCAGACTAGAATTTGATTGGTACAAACTATACTTAATAACAAGTCGCTTGCTTTTTATTTTTTCTTATTCTATATTTTGTTTTTTTTTTACTTTTCTTGTAAAACACGCAGTTTGACTTTCTTACGTAAAGTGCATATTAAAACGATGTAATTCCTTTAATTTTTCTAGTCTATAGAAATATTAACAACTGACATTATTTATTTGAATTATTTCAGGTTCATGTTTTTTATTTAAAGAGGTGGTATAAATTTTTTTGCCATATTACGGGAGACATGAAGACTGTATATTTAATTTGAGTTTTTAAAGGATTTTTTAAGAGATCTTATGCTACGGGAGATGGGAGCGCTATATAGTATTGTCTATGTTTTGTTTTGTCGTTGTTGCATATATTTTGGGGGCGATCGGAGGTTTGCAATTGATCTCAAGCGGTACGTTTGGACCACCGATTCTATTGTGCTCCTCTTTTAAGTGCCAAAGTGCCGATTACGTAAAATTGTGTGTTATGGAGTATAGAGGTAGAGAGTGGAACCTTGATAAACTGCAATTTGGCAATTAGCAGGAGTTAAAAATAAATATAAATTGCAATAACGCTCTTATATAATTTTAAAAGAGTCTGTTACTTTCAAAGTGCTGAATACACATATGTGTACAATGCAAAATTATAACGTATAACCATTTTTTTTTGCTTCGGGGATGAAAAAGTACCAAATAGTCTTAATGTACCTAACAAAACGCAAAAGACTTCCATTTTATCAAATATCTCTCTCTCTCCCTCCCATTTTATCAAATATCCATTTTATCAATATATAGGAGATATTTGATAAAATGAAAAAAAAAAATCATCAAAATTAGCTTCTATTGCATTCTACATCTATGGCAGATTGTGTAAGGCAAAATTCACACTTTTATACTTTAAATTAAATTCCCTCTTCAAAAAAAATCTATGAAGCGTAATGTCGTAGAAAAATATGGAAATAGCTACTATATAATATTGATCACGATGCATTAGACTTTGGTACCACTTTCGAGCTATGTAAATGAAGAAGTTTATGGTTTTTTGAAACTTACACAAACTCTTTACCTCTGAACTCCATAGTATAAGTTAACATTTTGTGAGAACGCGTTGAACTTATGTCGAAAGAAGCCTTTTAACGTATGTTAGATATAGTTTTTTAAATAAGTAATGGCCTTATCGCAAACAACGTAAGGCTTAAATTTGTTTGACAAGCAAAAGTGAATTCTTGCGTATTAAGAAACATTGAATTTCTTCGTGAGTTGATATACGACGTTTTGGTACCGAATATGATAGTTACAAATATTCCTGGAAGTAAAGTGAAGTGTAATTTGGCCTTAAAATCAATAAATATATGTTTTTTTATGTTTATATATATATATATATCAAAGCAAAGGGTTGCTCTAGTGCAGCGAAAATAATTTATCGATACAAATGATTGTCGATAACATCTCTACTGCACTGAACTATTACTTGAATGCGATACGTTTAAGAAATATTGATCGGTATCTGTCACGGTTTTGTAATTTCTTATAAAATAACCATTATTATTAAAACGAAGAGATTATGAAAAGTACAGCCATTGGTATAGATATAAGAGAATTAAGGTTTTGGTTCGATTGTGAGACTGAAAAAATCGATATCAATAAAACCTCTCAATAATATTAAATGTCGTCATAATGGCAATTGATGTGTAAATTGAAAACATCTTTTTTTCAATCGACTTAAAAAAATTCTATTCGACTGGTTTTTAATTTTTTTATGTGTTAGCGGATACCTCCGGAAGTTATGAACCGATAAAATATTTTTTTTCTGTAAAAGGATGTAGAAACGACGTAGTCCCACATAATTTTCATGAAAATCGGTCTAACAGTTTCGGATTTGTAGAAAATAATTACTGTACAGAATAATGCGTTAATAACGTGGATATATATATATCGATAATTTCACAGCAGTTGTCGATATTGATCAATGTTTTAAGGCGCAACACTAGCTGGAGCCGTGGTATACCCATATAGCAACGGTGGTTGACCAAGTGTTTATATCCTAAATAACTACTAACTGGTGATATTCGATTTATTAATTTTTAAATTTAAAGAAAAAAAAATATACGCTTTAAGTCGCGCAAATGACCAACGCGTGTATATTGCATTGTCTCAATACGTGAATAAGTTGACAAGTCGATGTTGCATACTCTCTCAGTGAAGTCCTATTTTTGGCTTATATTTTCCTTGGTAAATTATTATATTTAATTAAAATCCTACATGGTTTATTAGTATGAAATAAACCTTTAATTAATAATAATACAGCATGCATATTGACTTGTCAAGTTATGCACGCCTTGAATAAGCATAATGTATTATAAAACTATAAAACTATGTGTGATAGCAGCCATGTTAATTCTCGATTTTTTTCACTGTTTTTTTTTAATGGCCGCCTTGAAAATGCATGATTAGTTTTTGGTTTTTTTTCCACTCAAGTTTTATTGATTTTTTTTATCTAACGTCTTACGAGCTTCTCTATAGTTAGGCGGATGTGCTTTTATTATTATTATTTCTTATAAATCATAAAAGGATTCGTTGGGTTGAGTGTGAAAGAGAAGGCTGAAGATAAGTCTTTTTTCCCTTTTCAATTGTGGGCTGTAAATTGAGCCTTATGGTATTGCACTAGAGGTGCTTTTGCTTTGCGATTGTTATCGTACAGCTTGTTGGGTGGAATTGTGAGGGACATAGTTTTTGACCTTGCCATCATAAACGTAAAATGTATGTCAGAAATATACAGGTTGGTTTGTGAGTCATCTCCGATATTAAAGGAAAGCACTCTGCACTCGATTGCCATCATATTTATATAATACAATTAGGGGCATAGTTTTAGCCGAAATTTTCCAATAAATGAATGAAGTGTGGCGGCACAGCGCTCTGTCTACCGAGCTGAGCACGCCGCAGGTCAACGACCTCTCTGCCACTCCGGCCACACATTGTCCACTAGGGTGAACATGAATTGCTTAATGATCTTTTCAACTTTTGATTATGTTCACTCAGTAGTAAATCGATATTTATTTTTAATAATAATTTTATTATTCATATATGATCTCTACGAATCACCTGTCATCCCTGTATATCGATTCAAAATGAGATGAATATTGTGCACCTACCCTCGATTCACAATGCTGTAAAAGTATGAGTAAATTTTAAAATATCCATATTCATATTATTTTTGCTAAATACTGATAGTTTAATATTTATTCATGCTTATTAAATTCCATAAACGAGATGGAAATTGAAAGATGTTTTAAGAAATTAACTGATAAAATTTTGAGAGTGTATTTCTCTTCTTTTTCTTTCTCAATTTTTATATATAACACAAAGGGGTGTTATGATGTCTGTCATTGTGTTGTATGCGATTGCCGAATTCTGAATCTATTCATTGCAACCTAATACATTTGAAATTCAAGCTCTTGTCAAATTTTAGCGCCGGTCATAATTTTGTCGCATATTTTAATATATGTCATCATACATATTTTTCATGCTTAAAGCTTTGTTTTGGACATCAGTCTCCCGCAAAATGTATATCAACAATTTGCTGTGTATTTTACATTATTTTATCTGATATGTATCGCGAGGAGAAATAAAATAAAGATTTATTATTATTATATAAAATAGCCGTGGTAGCTCAGTGTCCGGGCGCTCGCCTTTAATTCTGTTTACTCGAGGCGATCCTGAGTTCGATCCCCGATGCCGGGACCAATGAAATTGTAAATTTTCATTGCGATTTTAAGTGCTGATTTACCACCTGCTCTACGGTGAAGGAAAACATCGTGAGGAAACCTGCATATCTAAGACATTATATTTCTGAGATATGTGATGTCCGCCAATCCGCACTTGGGCCGCGTGGTGGACTATGCCCTATACCCTCTGTC